>JAXIVB010000088.1:124088-152495 GCA_036785055.1 Emydoidea blandingii | reverse complement strand
CCCGACCCGCAGCCCCCGGCCTGGCCGGCGCCCCTCACTCCCGACCCGCAGCCCCAGGCCCGGCCGGCGCCCCTCACTCCCGACCCGCAGCCCCCGGTCGGCCGGCGCCCCTCACTCCCGACCCGCAGCCCCCGGTCGGCCGGCGCCCCTCACTCCCGACCCGCAGCCCCCGGCCCCGCCGGCGCCCCTCACTCCCGACCCGCAACCCCCGGCCCGGCCGGCGCCCCTCACTCCCGACCCGCAGCCCCCGGCCCGGCCGGCGCCCCTCACTCCCGACCCGCAACCCCCGGCCCGGCCGGCGCCCCTCACTCCCGACCCGCAGCCCCCGGCCCGTTCGGCGCCCCTCACTCCCGACCCGCAACCCCCGGCCCGGCCGTCGCCCCTCACTCCCGACCCGCAGCCCCCGGCCCGGCCGGCGCCCCTCACTCCCGACCCGCAGCCCCCGGCCCGGCCTGCGCCCCTCACTCCCGACCCGCAGCCCCCCGGTCGGCCGGCGCCCCTCACTCCCGACCCGCAGCCCCCGGCCCGGCCGGCGCCCCTCACTCCCGACCCGCAGCCCCAGGCCCGGCCGGCGCCCCTCACTCCCGACCCGCAGCCCCCGGTCGGCCGGCGCCCCTCACTCCCGACCCGCAGCCCCCGGTCGGCCGGCGCCCCTCACTCCCGACCCGCAGTCCCCCAGCCCGGCCGGCGCCCCTCACTCCCGACCCGCAACCCCCGGCCCGGCCGGCGCCCCTCACTCCCGACCCGCAGCCCCCAGCCCGGTCGGCGCCCCTCACTCCCGACCCGCAACCCCCAGCCCGGCCGTCGCCCCTCACTCCCGACCCGCAGCCCCCGGCCCGGCCGGCGCCCCTCACTCCCGACCTGCAACCCCCGGCCCGGCCGGCGCCCCTCACTCCCGACCCGCAGCCCCCGGCCTGGCCGGCGCCCCTCACTCCCGACCCGCAGCCCCCCAGCCTGGCCGGCGCCCCTCACTCCCGACCCGCAGCCCCCCAGCCTGGCCGGCGCCCCTCACTCCCGACCCGCAGCCCCCGGCCCGGCGGCGCCCCTCACTTCCGACCCGCAGCCCCCGGCCCGGTCGGCGCCCCTCACTCCCGACCCGCAGCCCCCGGCCGGCGCCCCTCACTCCCGACCCGCAGCCCCAGGCCCGGCCGGCGCCCCTCACTCCCGACCCGCAGCCCCCGGCCCGGCCGGCGCCCCTCACTCCCGACCCGCAGCCCCGGCCCGGCCGGCGCCCCTCACTCCCGACCCACAGCCCCAGCCCGCCTTCGCCCCTCACCTCCCGACCCGCAGCCCCCGGCCCGGCCGGCGCCCCTCACTCCCGACCCGCAGCCCCCGGCCCGGCCAGCTCCTGGGAGGGACGTGGGGGCTGCTGGGAAAGGGGCCAGGGGACTGAGCGGGGGGGGACCCATGGGGGGGCTCAGGGAGAAGTGGGCAGAGAATCGGGGGGTGCTGTGCAGGGGGGGCTGGGAGGGGGTGATATATGCAGGGAGGGGGGGCAGGGTGGGGGGAGGGGTTGATACATGCGGGGGGGGGCTGCCTGGACACTCCCCCCCCCCGCCCCCACAGAGACCGGCCCTGCCCCCTCTGCATTGGGGTCAGGGTTAAGGTCAGATCAGAGCTGGGGGTTGGGTCAGGGGGCGGGGTTAAGGTCAGGGGGGCGGGTTGGGCTGGTTGAGGTCAGGGGTTCGGGTTAATGCTAAGGTCAGAGGTCACAGACTGGTTGAGGTCAGAGGTCGGATCAGATTGGGGAGTGCCCCCCATCACAGGGGGGAGGAGTCAGGGAAGGGGGGATGTACCATGGAGATGGGGGTGCATGGGAAGTACTATAGTGTGTTGGGGGGGGGGGAGAGAATGGGGAGGAGGGGCTGGGGCTGGGTTGTACCATAGCAGAGGAGACTGGGCCATACCATAGGAATGTCTGGGGCTGGGAATGGGATGTACCATAGCCCGGGGGGGGAATGGAACATACCATAGCAAGTGTTGGGGGGAAACTGAGATGTACCATAGTGTGGGGGGGTGAATGGGACGCATCATGTCGGGGGGGGGGGTGAATGGGATGTTCCAGGATGGGACATACCATAGGAGTGGCTGGGGCTGCGAATGGGACATACCATAGCGAGCGTTGGGGGGAAACTGGGATGTACCATAGCAAGGGAGAGTGGCACATGCCATAGCAGTGTCTGGGGCTGGGAATGGGACATACCATAGCAGTGGGGAGACTGGGATGTACCATAGCAAGGGGGGAGAAGAGGCTGTACCATGGCAGTGGAGGAATGGGATGTACCATAGCAGGGGCGGGATGGGACGTACCATAGGAGGAGCTGGGAATGGGACATACCATGATTTTGGGGTAAGAATGGGATGTACCATAGCAGGTGTGGGATGGGACATACCATAGGAGTGGCTGGGGCTGGGACTGGGCTGTACCATAGCGAGTGTCGAGGGGAGAATGGAATGTACCATAGAAGGGGTGGAATGGGACATACCATAGGGAGGGGGAAATGGGACGTACCATAGTGAGGGCCGGTGGGTGATGGAGAGCAGCGAGATCCCAGCATCCTTTGCGGCTTGGAAGATGCGCCCCTCTACATCGATGCTCACGGCGCTGGTGCACTCGTCCAGCAGGCGTACTGCGGCCTGGGGGGCAGACGTGAGGCTGGGGGGGGGCAGCCCCCCCCAAGCCAACTCCCCCCCAACCCTACAGCACCTCCCCCTGGCAGCAAGGGGAGCAGCTCCCACCCCACCCCATCCTCCCACCCCCTCCCCCATTACCCCCACCTTGGGGGGGGCAGGGACTCAGCCACAGGGGGGGAATCCACGTGGGGGGGAGGGGCATCCCGGGGGGAGGGTCACTGACCTGTGATAGAACATCCGGGCCATCCCCATTCGCTGCTTCTCACCCCCCGACAGGACGTCCTTCCAATCGCTGACGGCCTCCCAGCCTGGCCCCGCCCCCGTGGGGGGAAGAAGATGCCTCATTGGTCATTCGCTCGGGGGAGGGGGTTAGCTCTTCCCCCATCACCCCCCTGCCCCCCACCCCATCACCCTCACTCTGCCCCATCCCCCCTATGGCCCCCCCACCCCATCCCCCCCCACTCAGCCCCATCCCCCCTATGGCCCCCCCACCCCATCCCCCCCACTCTGCCCCATCCCCCATGGCCCCCCTGCCCTGATCACCCCCATGCCCCCCCGCACCCACCTCCCTCCCGCTGGACGATGTAGTTGAGGCTGACGATGCTGAGGATCTGCTCCAGGTGGGCGTCCGTCAGCCCCTTCCGCGCCATGTCCCCGGGCGGTGTCGGGGTAGATCACCTGGTCCCGCAGGGAGCCCACCGACATGTAGGGCCTACGGGAAACATGGGGGGTAAACAAACTCCCGGGCCCCCCCTGCGCTGACCCACCGGCCCCCACACACCTCCCAGAGCTGGGGAGAGAACCCAGGCGTCCGGGCTGCCCGCACCTCTGGGGGACGTAGAACATGCGCTGGGGGGGCGGTTTGTAGAGGACCCCCCCGTAGGCCGGCCAGAGGCCCCCGAGGATCCGGAACAGAGAGCTCTTCCCGCAGCCATTGGGGCCGGTGATGAGAAGATGCATGTCCCCGTCCACCTGCAGGGGGAGCCAGAGAGACGTGAGACCCCCCCGACCTGCCCCCCCAGCTCCCCCACTCCCCCGATTTCCACTGGCTCTGCCCCCTCCAGCACCCCCCACAGCCTCTCCCCCAGCCCCCTTCGCTCCCTGGCTCCGCCCCAGCCCTGCCGGTGCCCCTCACTCCCGACCCGCAGCCCCTGCTAGCCCAGCCCTGCCCCCTCCCAGCTCTGCCAGTGCCCCTCACTCCCGACCCACAGCCCTGCCAGTGCCCCTCACTCCCGACCTGCAGCCCCTGCCAGTCCGGCCCTGGGCTCCCCTTTACCCTGAGGTTCAGGCTGGCCACCACCACGTCCCCGGTGGGGGTGATAATTGGGATGTTTTCACAGATGATTCCATTTTCCACGTCCACGACCCGGCCTGGGGGTGGACGGAGGCAAAGGGGGGAGGGCAGAGAGAGAGAATTAATGGCAAGGCCCCTCCCCTCCAGCGGGGGGCGCGGCCGCGCGGGGACACACACACGGGGGGCGCGGGGCCCGTCCCCTCCAGCGGGGGGCGCAGGGACACACACACAGGGCGCGGGGCCCCTCCCCTCCAGTGGGGGGCGCGGGGACACACACACATTTCAGAGAAGACCCATTTTAGCGGGACCCACAAAAATGGCTGCCCCGGGCTCACCGCGAATGCTGAGGGGCCCCTCCACGCGCACCCCGTGTCTCATGGCGGCCATGGCCTGGTCCCCGCCCTCCTCCGCCTCGCCGGGCCGGGCAAAGCGCCCGCGCTGCACGTCCTCAAAGACATGGAACATCTCATAGACCCGGGCAGTGTAACCGGCCAGCTCCGTCACCTGCGGGGCAGGGAGTTAGAACCCAGGCGTCCGGGCTCCCAGCCCCCGCCGCCCCGTCCCCTCCCAGAGCAGGGGAGAGAACCCAGGCGTCCGGGCTCCCAGCCCCCCCGCCCCCTCCCCTCCCAGAGCGGGGGAGAGAACCCAGGCGTCCGGGCTCCCAGTCCCCCCCCGCCCCTTCCCAGAGCCAGGGAGAGAACCCAGGTGTCCGGGCTCCCAGCCCCCCCACTCCCCTCCCCTCCCAGAGCCGGGGAGAGAACCCAGGTGTCCGGGCTCCCAGCCCCCCCACTCCCCTCCCCTCCCAGAGCCGGGGAGAGAACCCGGGTGTCCGGGCTCCCAGCCTCCCGCCTCCAGAGCCGGGGAGAGAACCCAGGCGTCCGGGCGCCCCCTCACCTCCTTGTAGGCGGCCATGACTCTTTCGGTGGCGTCGGCAGCCGCGGTGAGCAGGTTCCTGGCCGTGGTAAAGGCCTCGGTCCTCTCGCCGATCAGCTCCTCCTCCTTCATGTCCAGCGCCGCCCGCTTCACCTGCTCCGAGTCTGGGGAGGAGCGGGAATCAGGGGGGGCATATCTACCCCCCCCGGTCCCCAGGGGCCGCCCCCAACACGCTCTGCCTCTCCCAGCACCCCAAGCGCCCCCCCAGCCGGCCGCACGTCCCGCAGCCCAGCCCGCACCGGGCCAGCGCCCCCTTCTGGCAGCCCCCCCCCGCGGCTCCCCACTGCCCTGCCCTGACGGGCCCCACCCCACCCTGGGGGGCACAAACGGGGGACTCTTGCGTGGGAGCAGAGCGGCAATTTCACTCGGGATCTGGCCCTGGGGCGCCCGCGGCCGGGATCCCACGTCCGGGGCCCACCGTTCCGGAAGGACGAGCCAGGAGAACCGGCCTGCGGGCGAGAGACGCGAAGGGGGGACCGGACCCCCGTCTACGTGGGGAGCGGGCTCGTCCGTCCAGCCCAGGAAGGCCGAACACGATCCAGCCTGGGAATAAGGGGCCGGCCTTTCCAGGGGAGATTTGGGCCGTGCTGGGCTCTCCCTCGCTAGCCGTTTGGACTCAAGGTGGGACGGGGCTGGAGGTGATTTCGGGGCAGGCAGTGGGGCGGATGAGGGTCGCCTTGGTCCCGATGCGTGGCTGCCGGAGAATCGAAACGGGGGCTCGGCCGGGGCAGGCAGGATGGGGCACGTTTTGGGGGGCAGGCGGGATCGCTGCGTGGGAAGCACCAGCCCAGCGAGGAAGAGACGGGCGGCCTGTGGGCTTGAGGCTAACGCCGAATCGCCGGCTGAAAACCGGACCCAAGTCCTGGCGATTGGGAGAGAGGAGGGTGTCCTTGGCCAGCACCAGGCTCGGGAGTTCCCGTCCAGACTGACATGGAGCTGGACTGGCGGCTCCCCGACATGGCTTGTCCGCGGGAGGCGAACGCAACGGGGGAACCAGCTCCCCGCAGGGCAGACAGCGAGAGCGGCGCCGACGACTCGACGACACGAGACCCGCGGGGGGGTTGAACCCCGGCGGACGCAGCCAGGGAGGGGACGAGACCAAGGGCGTGGAATGGAGAAGGAAAGAGGAGAATCGTGGAACGGCGGGCGGCTCGGCGAGGGGGGAGCGGGGCAGGGGCCGGCAACGCCCTGAGCCCAGGAGCCAAGCGCTGGCCGGCTGCGTTCAGGCCCCGTTTCCACCTCAGTGGGCCAGGCCCGGAGGGCGGCGCTTGGCTCCCTCGGCGGCTGGTTCGCCCGGTTCCCCGAGGGCCGGCGGGGGGACGATCCAGCCGCCGGCTCCCATCCGTCTCCGTGGTGCGACGGGGCCCCTCGGGAACGCAGCCGGGTGCCCGCTGCCTGCACCGTCCGAGAGGGACCCGGGGGGGCTGGGGCGGGACCGGCGCGGCCGCGCTGCAGGCGGGGGCCAGGCCAGGAACAAACTGGAGACGGTGACTCAGCCTCCGTCCTGTCCTCACCCGGGCACCCCCAACCTTCCCCAGTGCCCCTGCCAGTCCCCCAGCACCCCCAGCCTTCCCCAGAGCCCCCAGCCTTCCCCAGAGCCCCCCAGCACCCCCAGCCTTCCCCAAAGCCCCCCAGTGCCCCCAGCCCCCCCCAGCTCACCGCTCTCCGAGTAGCCGGTGGCCGTGACGATGGGCACGGCCACCATGACCAGCCCGGCCGCGCTCCACACGTACTTCATGAGGAATTGCTCCAGCATCACGTACCAGAGCCGCTGCAGCAGCACAAGGTCCAGGTGGGCGGCCAGCGCCCCGTAGCACCGCTGCAGCAGGGCCAGCTCCGCCTGCGGGGGGCGACAGAGAGCGTCAGAGGCCCGGCGCTGCCCGCGGGGGGCAACACAGAGCGTCGGGGGCCTGGATCCGCCTGCGGGGGGCCACAGGGAGCGTCTGGGGCCCGGCTCCGCCCGCGGGGGGCGACAGAACGTCAGGGGGGCCATAGGGTTGGGAGCCACAGGGAGTGTCGGGGGCCCGGCTCCGCCCGCAGGGGGCCACAGAGAGCGTCGGGGGCCCAGCTCCGCCCGCAGGGGGCCACAGAGAGCGTCGGGGGCCACAGAGAGCGTCAGGGGCCCGGCTCCGCCCGCAGGGGGCCACAGAGAGCGTCAGGGGCCCGGCTCCGCCCACAGGGGGCCACAGGGAGCGTCGGGGGCCCGGCTCCGCCCGCAGGGGGCCACAGGGAGCGTCACGGGCCCGGCTCCGCCTGCGGGGGGTGACACAGAGCGTCGGGGGGGGCACAGAGAACGTCGGGGGGACCCGGCTCCGCCCACGGGGGGCGACAGAGAGCGTCGGGGGGGCCATAGGGAGCATCGGGGGGGCCATAGGGTTGGGAGCGTCAGGGGTCCAGCTCTCCCCGCGGGGGGCGACAAAGAGTGTCAGGGGCCACAGGGAGCACCAGGGGCCCGGCTCCGCCCGCGGGGGGCCACAGGGAGCGTCAGGGGACCCGGCTCCGCCCGCAGTGGGGGGGCGAGTGAGGGACTTGGGGGAACCCGTGCCCGGGACCCCCCCGTGGTGCGGATTGTGCACTAAACAGACTGGAGGGGGGATGGGGGGTGATTAGGGGGTGCTGGGTGGGGGAGGGGTGGAGTTAGTGGCGCTGGGGACGGGGAGCCCTTCTGGGGTGCCAGTGGTGGCACGGAATGGGGCTCTTAACCCCAGAAAGGGAAACTGAGGAAGAGAGAGAAGGAAGTAGAACCAAGGCGAGAACCCAGGTGTCCTGGCTGCCAGACCCACCCCCCTACACACACACACAGCTCGGGGGAACCCAGGTGTCTGGGCGCCCCCGCGGGCAGGACTGAGGAAGGGGGGCAGGCGGGTACGAGGGGGTGACTCAGGGGTCAGTCCCGGGTCAAACAGCCCCGCACACGGCCTGGGGGGAACTGGGCGGGAGAGAGACGTAAACAAGGCGGAAGAGAATGCGGAGCCGCAGCTCCCGGGGGCTGCTGGCCCTTTAAATCCCCCCCACTCCCCTCCCAGAGCCGGGAGAGAACCCAGGCGTCCGGGATCCCAGCCCACCCTGCTCTAACCACCGGACACCCCCCCCCCAAGAGCCGGGGAGAGAACCCAGGAGTCCTGGCGATCAGCCCCCCACCGCTCTAACCACCAGCCCCCACTCCCCTCCCAGAGCTGAGCAGAGAACCCAGGAGTCCGGGCTCCCAGCCCCCCCCCTGCTCTAACCACTAGCCCCCACTCCCCTCCCAGAGCCGGGAGAGAACCCAGGCGTCCGGGCCCCAGCCCCCCCCCCGTGCCCCGGCACCTGGTGCCCTCCGTAGAAGGCGATCTCCTCGGCGTTGGCCACCACCCGGGCGTGCATGTACCGCAGCTCCCCCTTGCGCCGGGCCTCCTCGGCCACCAGCTCCCCGAAGCGGGGCGAGCAGCCCCGCAGCACCTTGGCCGTCAGGCCGACCACCAGGCCGGCGATGGCCGAGGGCCAGGCCGTGCCGGCCCCCTTGGCCCGGGCCGCCCCCAGCAGGGCATAGGAGGTGACGGCCACGTCCAGCACCGGCTTGGTCAGGTTGGAGTAGAGGTGGGCCACGGAGCCGGCGAAGGCCACCAGGTCCTCGGTGAGCGACTGGTCCGGCGCCTGCAGGCGCCCGTCCATGGTGCTGACACGGTAGTAGGTCTGGGCGCGGAAGTACAGCCCGTAGGCGTGGGCCACCAGGCGGCCGCGGAAGGCCAGGCCCAGCCGGCCCTCCAGGTAGCGGATGGCGCTGTTGACGAAGGTGGCGGGCACGGCGATGAGCAGCCACTGGAGCAGCAGCCAGGCGAAGCGCCGGGGGCTCTTGCGGACGATGGAGCGGGCCAGGCGCCCGTCCAGCCGGGCCACGTAGACCGAGAGGAAGGTGCGGCTGGCCAGGGCGGCCGAGTGCAGGGCCAGCAGCCCCGTCTCCGGGCACAGCGGGCCGGGGAACAGGAGCCGCAGCAGACGTAGTAGCCGTCGCAGGAAAGCCCGGTTGACGCCGGGCGCGGCATCTTCTTCCGGCCACTGAGCCACGGGCCGGCCGTGGCCCGAGTCAGGCCCGGGCTCCGCGCTCCCCGAGTCGGCCCTGGGCTCCGTGCCGGTGGCCCTGGGCTCAGCGCTGGTGGCCCCGGGCTCCGTGCCGGTCGAGGCGCCCACGGGCCCCGGGACCACGGGCCGGGAGCCCGCGGTGGCCCGGCGCAGCAGGGGGTATAGTTTCCGGGCACCCAGGGCCGCCACCGTCAGGGCCACGGCCGCCCTCCTGGCCGTCACCCCCCGGGCCAGCCGGCTGGCTGCCCGGCTCGCAGACCACGGCATGGGGGTGCCACGGGACTGCTCCTCCCCGCTTCACGGCGCTGGCCCTTTAAGAGCCCCGCACCCCCATGCACCGTCCTGCTCTGCGCTCAGCTGGGAGCGAAGTGTCAAGCCCGGCTCCGCCCCTGTCCCACAATGCCCTGCGGGGGGGGCGCTGCTGCGGAGAAGCCCCGCACCGGGCACTAGGTGGCGCTGGTGCTCCACGGATGGGCCACGAGGGGCGGGACCTGGGTTCGGGGCGGGGTTAATTCGAGGGGGTGTGGCTATGTGCATCCTCGGGGGCAAGGGGAGGAACTGAGATCCGAACCTGGCCCTGCCCCCATTGCAATCAGGAGTGACTCCGGATTGAGCCCCCGGGAGCTGAGATCCGAAGGGGGGGCTGAAACCAGATTGACCCCAGGGGAGCTGAGCTCAGAACCTGTCCCTATCCCCATTGCAATTGGCGGTGACTCTGGATTGAACTGGGGGGGTTGAGATCCGAAGGGGGGTGACTCCAGATTGAGCCTGGGGGGACTGAGATGCAAAAGGGGGTGACTCCTGATTGAGCTGAGGACGCTGAGATCCGAAGGGGGGTGACTCCGAATTGAGCCCGGGGGGGGCTGAGAAGCAAAGGGGGGTGACTCTGGATTGACCCGGGGGGGGGGGGGGAGAGGCTGAGATGTGAATCTGGCCCGTTGCTCGGTCCCTCAGGGGCACCCGCGCTCAGGGTGCAGGAGCCTGAATGGGCCCGTGGGGGGGGGGGCGCTTCCCCAGCAGCCCCGGAATCCCTTCCCCTCGTATTCATTCTCATGACACCCCCGTGGCCGGGCCCCCCCACCCCCCACGTCTGGCCAGCCCAGCACGCGACACCTCTCCCCTCCGTCCCCCAGCTCGGGACCTGCGCTCGCTCTAGGCCTTGGCCCGGCACGGGGGTCCCACGGGCTCTTCGGGGGTGCACTCTGTTCCGGCTGGTCCTGACTCTGCCCCAACCTAACTAGATGGGGGAAACTGAGGCACAGAGCAGGGGCAGCAGCCGGCAGAGGGAGCTGGGCCGGGAACCTGCCGCCCTGGGTCCACAGTCCGGGCCTGCTATCGCGGGCATGTGATCTCCACGGCGGGGGCAAAGGGTGGAGTCCCCGGGGGGGCAGTTACCTCCCCAGCCCCCGGGGGATGTTTTACAGCCCAGCTTCTCCAGGGCGCGGCAGCCTGAGCTCGGCCAAAGGGCAGGAGCTGGGTGAGAGAGAAAGCCCTGCTCCCTCCCCGCCCCGGTCTGCCGGTGCCCCTCACTCCCGACCCGCAGCCCCCTGCCAGCCCATCCTGATCTATCCTCCATGAATTTATCTAGTTCTTTTTTGAATCCTGTTATGGTCTCAGCCTTCACAACATCCTCTGGCAAGGAGTTCCACAGGTTGACTGTGCGTTGGGTGAAGAAATACTTCCTTTTGTTTGTTTTAAACCTGCTGCCTGTTCATTTCATTTGGTGGCCCCTAGTTCTTGTGTTATGAGAAGGAGTAAATAACACTTCCTGATCTACTTTCTCTACACCAGTCATGATTTTATAGACCTCTATCATATCTCCCCTTAGCCGTCTCTTTTCCAAGCTGAAACGTCCCAGTCTTGTTAATCTTTCCTCGTACGGAAGCCATTCCACACCCCTAATCAGTTTTGTCGCCCTTTTCTGAATCTTTTCCAATTCCAATAGATCTTTTTTGAGATGGGGCGACCACATCTGCCCGCAGTATTCAAGATGTGGACGTACCATGGATTTATATAGAGGCAACATGATATTTTCTCTCCTATTATCTATCCCAGGGGTCGGCAACCTTTCAGAAGTGCTGTGCCGAGTCTTCATTTATTCACTGTAATTTAAGGTTTTGCGTACCAGTCATATGTTTTAACGTTTTTAGAAGGTCTCTCGCTATAAGTCTATAATATAGAACTAAACTATTGTTGTATGTAAAGTAAATAAGGTTTTTAAAATGTTTAAGAAGCTTCATTTAAAATTAAATTAAAATGCAGATCTCATCAGTTTAGCGTGATCCTTGCGCTTGCTGAGTTTTCCAGTGTCTGGCCCGGATTTGGATACTTTAAGCTGCACATAGGCTTCTGAGTGATCAGTTGTTAACCGGCTTGGCTCCAAGAGGGACAGAGGACAGATTTCAGGTGTGAAAATACCTGTTCACACAGGTATGTGGATCCAAATGCTGAAAGCATTGCCAACGCAATTTTCTTCAAACAGTTCCATTTCACTGGCAGGGACGTCCAGCAGGTCAGAATAGAGGCCCCATGATCTCTCTCGGTAGCTTCGAGTGCGCTCCGCAGAGCTCCAAACTTCGATGCCCACAATTCGGAGCTTTTTAACTGAATGAGCTGCATTTCGAAAGCTTCAACACCCATCCACTGAAATACAGACCAATCCAAGTCGCTTTCGTTCAACTTTTCAGGGTTAATTAGAAAATAAAACATTGGGCCACATTGCTGGAAATCTTGAAATCTGTCAGAAAATTCCGATTCCCGTTCTTGCATGTACTTTCCAATCTCATCGACGCTGACAGTGCAACGTGTCGATAGCTCTTTTACGTGTTGGAAGTAGCGGAAAGTCAACGTTCGAATATCCCGAGAAAAAACTGCTGGTTTTACAACAAATGCCTTCCAGGTTTCATAAAGATCCAGAACCGTTTGCCCTGCACCCTGGAGACGGAGGTTGAGTTCGTTTAGGTGAGCGGTGATGTCAGTTAGAAACATGCGCTTACACATTCATTTGTCATCATCCAGTTCTGGGTAGTTTTGTCCTTTCTCCGACAGAACGGCCTTGATTGCATCAAAACAGTTTACAATGCACACAAAAACCGTGCCACGACTTAGCCCCCGAAAGTTGCTGTGAAGTGGAATGTCTCATAACACAAGAACATGGGGCCACCAAATGAAATTAACAGGTAGCAAGTTTAAAACAAACACAAGAAACACAAGAAAGTATTTTTTTCACACAACGCACTGTCAACCTCTGGAACTCCTTGCCAGAGGGTGTTGTGAAGGCCAATACTATAACGGGGTTCAAAAGGGAGCTAGATAGATTCATGGAGGATCAGCCAGGCTGGGCAGGGATGGTGTCCCTGGCCTCTGTTTGCCAGAAGCTGGGAATGGGTGACCGGGGATGGATCACTTGATGACCTGTTTGTTCATTCCCTTTGGGGCACCTGGTATTGGCCACTGTCAGAGGACAGGGTACTAGGCTAGATGGACCTTTGGTCTGACCCAGTCTGGCCAATCTTGTGTTCTTATGTTCTAAGCACTGTCCATCTCTTCTAGCAGTGCTTGAAATGGTCTGTGAGTCAAAGTAGGTCGAGCAACAAGGACATTCACAATTCGCACCAGTGTATTCATCACATTATTAAGCTCTGAATTAGAAATTTTAGCGCACAGGTTTTCTTGATGGATGATACAGTGAAATTTGACTGTCAGGCGACCAATTTGATCTTCAAGTAATTTTACAAATCCCTTCTGTTTTCTGACCATGGCAGGAGCACCATCTGTTGTCACACAAAATATTTTTCTGATGTCACCTCCTCGTTCTTCAAAATGATTTACAAAAACTTCCGCTATATCTTCCCCCTTTGTTGTGCCATGCAGGGGTTTTAGGCAATAAAGTTGCTCTGGATTTCATCGGAAGCACAATATCTTGCAACAACTGCCAAACATGGAACGTCGTTTATATCCACGCTCTCCTCAACTGCAACGCTAAGCACTGCTGTGTCTTTCAATGCAGTCGTCTGCTTTTCCTTAATGTTTTCTGCCATTTCGCTTACACGTCTCTCAACTGAGACAGGCAGTACTTTTATTCTAGATACGATCGCATCTTTATTTGGCAAATCATTGAACAAAACCTCCGAACTGCTGAGAAAATCTTATTTTATATATTCCCCATCTGTAAACGGCTTTCCGTTCTTTGCAATGCACTGTGCAATCTTGTAACTTCCTTCTGTGGCTTGATTTTTACTTACACTTAAGTATTTAAAAACACGGCTTTGCTTCTCATATTCTCCTACTGCCCTTTTGATCGATACAGTCTTGTCTGCTTCGTCAAGAAAGGTTTTCTCGTGCCAGGGCCGCCCAGAGGATTCAGGGGACCTGGGGCAAAGCAATTTCGGGGGAGCAGACATAAAAAAGGGTGCCACCCGCTGTGGCACTTGTACTCACCGGGCGGTGCTCCGACTCTTCGGCGGCGGGTCCTTCACGCGCTCTGGGGCATTGTTGGCACTGAAGGACCCGCCGCCGAAGTGCTGCCGAAGTCCCGGAGCGCAGTCGGGTGAGTAAAAATTAAAAAGGCGCCTCTAGCCAGGAAAGGGATTCTCGGCCGGGGCCCAGGGCAAATTGCCCCACTTGCCCCCCTCTGGGCGGCCCTGTCTCGTGCTTCATTTCAAAACATCGTCGAACACTTGATGTGTGACAAACAACACTGTCAGAACAGAAAGCACAAACAGCTCAGTCCTTCCTGTGAATAAATCCAAATGTGTCTGTCCAAGTGTAGATAAATCTCTGATAATGTTCATATGAGTTTACATTGCGCCACTTCATCACACCTTGTCGGGGGGCTACCCACGTGGGACCTCGGTTTTCACGAGACTTTGTACAAAGCCTCATGTAGAAACTTTGTCCAGGGGCTCACTGAAGATCAGACACACTCCCGGCCTCGGGGGTCAGACGCCAGCACCTGCTTTTGGGAACCCCCCTGTGAACGGCCCCGGGACACCCCAGAGGGAGCAGCACAAAGGACCGACGGACACAGACACAGATTTTGAAGCTGCTATAAATGTGGGGTGTCTTGCAGAGGATCTCGTCTTGTCAACATGGGAACGTCGATCCGGATCGGCCGCCCCCCCACCCCCCATCTAACTCACCTGGCCAGTGCAGTGAAGGGGAGCAACTCGTTAGTAACAACAGTGTGTGTGTGTGTGTGTGTGTGTGTGTGAGAGAGAGAGAAAAGATCCTGGGCAGTACTTTAAGGACAACAGTTTCTCCCCCCCTCGTTCCAGGGATTAACATAACGGGCATGGAGTGGATTCCAAGGGACCCGCCTGCCCCCCGCTACGCCCCCCACTCCCCAGACCGGTCCCCCCCACAGCGCTGCCCCAGCCCCAGGGACCACAGCGGGCAGCATGAGAGGTGAGTGCTGGGGGGGGGGGGGGGCTGGGAGCCAGGACTCCTGGGTTCTCTCCCCGCTCTGGGAGGCGAGTGGGGGCTGGTGCTTAGAGCAGGGGGGGCTGGGAGCCAGGACTCCTGGGTTCTCTCCCCGGCTCTGGGAGGGGAGCGGGGGCTGGTGGTTAGAGCAGGGGGGGCTGGGAGCCCGGACTCCTGGGTTCTACCCCCCATTCACCCCCTCACTTTCCTCCCCCTCCCAGATCTCTCCGGAGCCCAGCGCCCGCCCCCCCATCCTGCAGCTGCAGCCCCCGGGCATGCTGGTGGTGAGGTCCCACCATGGCTTGACACACGGTAACCGGGGGGGGGGGTGTAGGGTGCCGGGGGGGGGGGGTCTGGCAGGGGCGTGCAGAGCAGCCCGGTGCCCTGGTCCACCCCCCATTTTGTAGATAAATCTCTGATAACGTTCATGAGTTCACATTGCGCCTCTTCGTCTCACCTTGTCGGGGGGCTACCCACGTGGGACCTCGGTTTTCACGAGACTTTGTAGCCGGGCCTCACGTAGGAGCTTTGCGTTGCCCTCGGTGTAATGTGATAGCCCTTGGCATAGACAAGAGAGAAGAAACATGGCTTTTTGCTGGGAGTAGAACGAGATCTTCCCCCCCCTTGATCAATGCCCCTGTTGAATGACCGAGGGGGGCTGAGGAAGGCGGGAGGCAGCACCTCCAGACAGCGCCCCCCTGGGAGAGGGGCTGGAGCCAGACCCAGACCAAGGACCATGAACGTGTCCAGGGGCTCACTAGAGAAGATCAGACACACTCCCGGCCTCGGGGGTCAGACGCCAGCACCTGCTTTTGGGAACCCCCCTGTGAACGGCCCCGGGACACCCCAGAGGGAGCAGCACACCCAGCTCACCTGGCCAGTGCGGAGCGAGTGAGTGTGTGTCTGTCTGTGTGTGAGTGTGTGTCTGTGTGTGAGTGTTTGTGTCTGTGTCTCTGTGTGTGAGTGTGTGTCTGTGTGTGTTTGAGTGTGTGTGTGTTTGTGTCTGTGTCTCTGTGTGTGAGTGTGTGTCTGTGTGTGAGTGTTTGAGTGTGTCTGTGTCTGTGTGTGTGTGAGTCTCTGTGTGTGTGTGTGTGTTTGTGTCTGTGTGTGTGAGTGTGTCTCTGTGTGTGTGTGTCTCTGTGTGTGTGTGAGTGTTTGTGTCTGTGTCTCTGTGTGTGAGTGTGTGTCTGTGTGAGTGTTTGAGTGTGTGTGTCTCTGTGTGTGTGTGTGAGTATCTCTGTGTGTGTGAGTGTTTATGTGTGTCTGTGTGTGTGTGTCTCTCTGTGAGTTTGTGTCTCTGTGTGTGTGTGTTTGTGTCTGTGTGTGTGAGTGTGTCTCTGTGTGTGTGTGTCTCTGTGTGAGTGTTTGTGTGTCTGTATGTGTCTGTGTGTGTGTGTCTCTGTGTGAGTGTTTGTGTGTCTGTATGTGTCTGTGTGTGTGTGTCTCTGTGTGTGTGTGTGTGAGATCTCACGTGCAGGTGACCCCGTGCGGACTGACACGTGTTACCAGTAACTGGCGCAGCACGAGCCGGGCTCACAGCGGGGGGGGGGGGGGAGAGAGGAAATGACGACAGAGGCCGCGCGCTGCTCCCCGCGGAACCGTTGTTACGGTGGGGCCGGGCCCGGCCCGGGGGGGCTGAGCTGCGCCCCCTCCTGCCCCGTCTGGGACCTTCCCGCCTACCCCGGGCGGTGACTGGGGGGGGGGGGTCACAGGCCCCCTGATAATCGGCCCCCTGATAATCTGCCCCCCCGCCCCGTTAGGCACTTCCGGTGCGGTCCAGGGAGCCGCTTCCGCCTCGCTAGGTGTCATGGCGGCACTTCCGGTCTCGGCGGGGGCACTTCCGGCGCCATGAAGGAAGTGTTTCCTCCTAGCTGGGGGGGGGGGGGTCTCCTGACGGAAATTCCGGGGATGGGGCGCGGCAACTTCCGGTGCGGACGCCGGGCGCTCATTGGTGGGAAGCGGCCCGGAGGGGCGGGGCCTCCTGCTCGGTCCCTATTTCCGGTGGGGGCGGGGCCGCGTAGGGACCACCCGGAACCAGCCCGAGGAGCCGAGTTCTGGTGCGGGGCCGCCAGATAGTGACCCGGGGCGGGGGCTGCAGGGGGGTGGGAGGGGGCTGTGGGGCAGGGAGTGGGGCGGCGGGTGATGGGGGCTGGGTAGGGTCTATGGGGCAGGGAGGGCTGGTGGGTGATGGGGGCTGGGTAGGGTCTATGGGGCAGGGGGGGCTGGTGGGTGATGGGGGCTGGGCAGGGAGTGGGGCGGCGGGTGATGGGGGCTGGGCAGGGTCTATGGGGCAGGGAGGGCTGGTGGGTGATGGGGGCTGGGTAGGGTCTATGGGGCAGGGAGGGCTGGTGGGTGATGGGGGCTGGGCAGGGAGTGGGGCGGCGGGTGATGGGGGCTGGGTAGGGTCTATGGGGCAGGGAGGGGCTGGTGGGTGATGGGGGCTGGGCAGGGAGTGGGGCGGCGGGTGATGGGGGCTGGGCAGGGTCTATGGGGCAGGGAGTGGGGTGGTGGGTGATGGGGGGGCTGGGCAGGGAGTGGGGCGGCGGGTGATGGGGGGCTGGGCAGGGGGCTATGGGGCAGGGAGGGCTGGTGGGTGATGGGGGCTGGGTAGGGTCTATGGGGCAGGGAGGGCTGGTGGGTGATGGGGGCTGGGCAGGGAGTGGAGCGGTGGGTGATGGGGGCTGGGTAGGGTCTATGGGGCAGGGAGGGGCTGGTGGGTGATGGGGGCTGGGCAGGGAGTGGGGCGGTGGGTGATGGGGGCTGGGCAGGGTCTATGGGGCAGGGAGTGGGGTGGTGGGTGATGGGGGGGCTGGGCAGGGAGTGGGGCGGCGGGTGATGGGGGGCTGGGCAGGGGGCTATGGGGCAGGGAGGGCTGGTGGGTGATGGGGGCTGGGCAGGGAGTGGGGCGGCGGGTGATGGGGGCTGGGCAGGGGGCTATGGGGCAGGGAGTGGGGTGGCGGGTGATGGGGGGCTGGGCAGGGAGTGGGGCGGTGAGGGATCTCTGGCAGTGTCTCTGGGGCGCAGGGTTCACTCTCTCTCTCCCGCCCCCCAGCCCCCCGCGCCCCGTGGCCGCCATGAGCCTGCAGTGGACGGCCGTGGCCACGTTCCTCTACGCCGAGGTCTTCGCCGTGCTGCTGCTCTGCATCCCCTTCATCTCCGCGCCCAGGTGGGGCCCCGAGCCGGGCCCTTCGGGGGCCCTGGGGGTTGCGGGGAGCCTGCCCCGGGGCTGGGGGCTGGGCTGGCCTCCTGGGGGATGGCGGCTCCATCTCCCATTCCCCCGCTAGGGGGGCTCCCCTCTCTGCTGGGGTCCTGGCTGAGTCACCCCCGTCTCTGGCTTGGGGGACCCTGGGTCTGGTTCTGTCCCCATATCCCTGCAGGGTGGGGGGGCTGGGGAGGTTGGGGGGGGGGGGGCTGCCTGTGTGATCATCTCCCGCCCCTGGCAGATGGCAGAAAATCTTCCGGTCCCGCCTGGTGCGGTTGGTGGTGACCTACGGGAATACGTTCTTCGTGGTGCTCATCGTCATCCTCGTCCTGCTGCTGCTTGGTGAGCAGGGTGGGGGCTGGGCAGGGGGCGCTCTCCCCCGGCAGGGCACTGGGGGGTGTTGTGCTGGGGGGGCTGGGCAGGGGGCACTCTCCCCCGGCAGGGCTGGGCACTGGGGGGTGCTGTGCTGTGGGGGGCTGGGCAGGGGGCGCTCTCCCCCGGCAGGGCACTGGGGGGTGTTGTGCTGGGGGGGGTGGGCAGGGGGCGCTCTCCCCCGGCAGGGCTGGGCACTGGGGGGTGCTGTGCTGTGGGGGGCTGGGTAGGGGGCGCTCTCCCCCGGCAGGGCACTGGGGGCTGCTGTGCTGCGGGGGGCTGGGCAGGGGGCACTCTCCCCCAGCAGCGCCGGGTGCCAGGGCACATGCTTTCTCCTTGTAACCCAACCTCCTTGGGGTGGGGGCCTGGGAGCCCGGACTCCTGGGTTCTCTCCCTGGCTCTGAGAGGGGAGTGGGGGCTGGTGGTCAGAGCGGGGGGGGCTGGGAGCCAGGACTCCTGGGTTCTCTCCCCGGCTCTGGGAGGGGAGTGGGGGCTGGTGGGTCAGAGCAGGGGGCTGGGAGCCCGGACGCCTGGGTTCTCTCCCCGGCTCTGGGAGGGGAGTGGGGGCTGGTGGGTCAGAGCAGGGGGGCTGGGAGCCAGGACTCCTGGGTTCCGCTGTGCTGACGCCCGGCGCGTTAACCCCTCACTGCTCCCAGACGCCGTGCGTGAGATCCAGAAGTACGACGATGTGACAGAGAAGGTGAATCTGCAGAACAACCCGGGCGCCGTGGAGCATTTCCACATGAAACTCTTCCGGGCGCAGCGCAACCTCTACCTGGCCGGCTTCTCCCTGCTGCTGTCCTTGTGAGCAGGGGGGTGGGAGTGAGGGGCAACGGCAGAGCTTTGGGGGCGGGGGGGGGCAGAGCTTTGGGGGCAGGGGGGGGCAGGGCCGGGCTGGCAGGGGCTGCAGGTCGGGAGTGAGGGGCACCGGCAGGGCCGGGCTGGCAGGGGCTGCGGGTTGGGAGTGAGGGGCACCGGTAGAGCTGGGGGGGTGAGCAGGGGGCTGCGGGTCGGGAGTGAGGGGCACCGGCAGGGCTGGGCTGGCAGGGGCTGCGGGTTGGGAGTGGGGGGCACCGGCAGGGTGGGCTAGCAGGGGCTGCGGGTTGGGAATGAGGGGCACCGTCAGAACTGGGGGGGCCCCCCTGAGGGGCTGCGTCTCAGTCCCAGGCGAGTGACCCCTCCGCCGTTAACCCCTCGCTGCCCTGGCTCCCTGCAGCCTCCTGCGCCGGCTGGTGACGCTGATCTCCCAGCAGGCCACGCTCCTGGCCTCCAACGCGGCGTTCAAGAAGCAGGCGGAGGGCGCCAGTGACGCGGCCAAGAGATACATGGAGGACAACGACCAGCTGAAGAAGGTGGGGGGCGGGGCTCGAACCCACATCCCCTGGATCCCCGGGCTGCCAGACCCCTTGTGGGTCGAGCTGGGAGCCTGGGTGGGGGGACTCCAGCGGGATGTGAGTCCATGGGGGAGGGGGTTGGGCCCTATGGCTGTGGGGGTCTGGATGGCAGGGCCCTGGCTGGGGATGTGGGGTCCAGCTGGGGTCACCTGTCCCCTCTCCCCCCCCAGGAGCTGAAGGAGGCCGGCGTGGATGTCGGGGAGCGACTGGCCGAGGGGCCGGGGGCCGCGGAGCAGAACGAGGCGCTGAAGGCGGAGCTCAAGCGGCTGAAGGAGGAGCTGGCCACTAGCAAGAGGGGTGAGGCCGGGGCGGGTGTTGCACCCCTGCAGCAACTCGGGGGTTAAATCCTGAGGGTAGCATTGGCCTGGGTCACTCTGGGAGTCCCAGTCCCACCCCAACTGCTGGGGCACGGCCGCCTCGGCCTGGGCCACCCCATGGATTCTCCCCCCCCTCCCCCCCCCCCGCTGGGGCACGGCCGCCTCGGCCTGGGCCACCCCATGGATTCTCCCCCCCCTTCCCCCCCCCCCCCCCCGCTGGGGCACGTCCGCCTCAGCCTGGCTGCCCTAACCCGTGTGGGGAAACTGAGGCAGCCCCATGCCCGTGATCCCCTCCCGAGGCTGGAGGCGCTGCACAGCGGGGGGCTCAGGCAGCACCAGCCACACTGGGGCCGTTCACGCCAGCGGGCGCTGGCTCGGCTCTGCCCAGTGGGGGGCTGGTGGCCCTGCGGGGGCTAACCTGGCTGCTCCCCCCAGCGGTGGAGAAGGCGGAGAGCGAGGCGCTGGCCATGAGGAAGCAGGCCCAGGGGCTGACCCAGGAGTACGACCGGCTGCTGGAGGAACACGGCAAACTGCAGGTGGGGCCGAGGGGTGCTGTGGGGGGGCGGCCGGGGCCCGTGGTCTAGGACAGGACTTTGGGGCTGGGGAGCAGGACGGGGATTCCAGAGCCGGGGGCAGGGCTGGTGTCTGGGGCAGGCTCCCCCCAGAGAGGCGGCCCCTCCCACCACCGGGGGGCAGCACCGCCCTGCCTGGCTGGGAACCGCTGGCGCTGGGTTCAGAGATCCCGGCTTGGGCTGTAAATAGCCTGCTGTCAGCCGGAGCTGTCAGCTGATTCGGGGGGCGCAGGGCGGGAGTGAGGGGCACCGGCCGGGCTGGGGGGGGCAGGGCTGGGCTCGGGAGTGAGGGGCACCGGCAGAGCTGGGGGGGGCAGGGCTGGGCTAGCAGGGGCTGCGGGTCGGGAGTGAGGGGCACCGGCAGAGCTGGGGGGGGGCAGGGCTGGGCTGGCAGGGGCTGCGGGTGAGGAGTGAGGGGCACCGGCAGAGCTGGGGGGGGCAGGGCTGGGCTAGCAGGGGCTGCGGGTCGGGAGTGAGGGGCACCGGCAGAGCCGTGGCGAGGGGGAGGGGGGAAAGGCCTGGCTCCTGCCCCTCCCTTGGCCCAGCCCGGCTGTGGGCTCTGTGCCCGGCGCCTCGTGACGGCTACGTGCAGACAGGTGCGTGGGGCCGGCTCCCAGCCGGGTGCGGTTGCCCAGCCCTGTCCCCGTTGCCGGGGTGTGGCTGGGTGAGCCTGGGGGTGGGGCTCGGCTCCGCGGGGGCATTTTTAACTAGCAGTGTGGGGGGCTGGGCGGGCTGTGGGTCGGGAGTGAGGGGCCGCTGGCTGGGGGGGCTGCATGTGGGGAGCGAGGGTCATGGACAGAGCCGTGGGGGCAGCTGGGGGAGGGGCACTGGGATGGAGCAGGGGGGCCCGGCTGGGGGAGGAGCAGTGGGGGCCCTGGCTGGGGGAGGGGCGCTGTGGGGAGCGGGGGGGCCCTGGCTGGGGGAGGGGTGCTGTGGGGGGCCCGGCTGGGGGAGGGGCGCTGTGGGGTGGGGGGGCCCTGGGATGGAACGGGGGGGCCTGGCTGGGGGAGTAGTGGTGGGGGGCCCGGCTGGGGGAGGGGCCCTGGGATGGAGCTAGAAGGGCCCAGCTGGGGGAGGGGCGCCGTGGGGAGCAGGGGGGCCCCGCCGTGGGGAGTGGGGGAGGGGTGCTGGGATGCAGCAGGGGGGCCGGCAGGGGACAACGGGGGGGGCTGTCCATCCCCTGACCCAGTGTCCGTCTGTCCCCAGATGCTGCGGGAGGGACCGAAGGACAAGAAGGAGGAGTGACGGCTCTTCCCCTCCCCCCTTTTGGCTGCCTCTGTTGCTTTCAGTGGGTGGGGCCTCTCTTGGACCACGCCCCCTGCTCTACAGTGGGTGGAGCCTACAGTATTCAGTGGAGGGGGCTCCCCTCCCCCAATGGGGCTCTGACCTTCCCCCTCTGCTCCCAGGAGGTGGGGGTGGGGCTGCTGTACTCACCCCCATCACTGGGCTGGGCCCATTCCAAGCAGGGGTGTCAGAGCCCCTGTACCTCAGTTTCCCCTCTGTGTGATCTGCTCTTTCTGCCTTTCCTGGGCTGGGGGACCCCTGGATTCCCCATTGAATCACAAGGTTTGTGGGGAGTCGCGATTCCCCCCCAGCTGTTCCCCTTGCTTGTAAGCCCTGTGTTTGCGGGGGGCCCAGCTGCTGTGACCCCCCCGCGCCGGGGCCGGTTCTGTTACTGGCACCGGGTCTGTAGCGATGTGAGCTTCGGCTTCAATAAAGGGTCAGACACCAGGCTGGGCGCACGGCATGTTGCTGAATGGGGGGGTGGGGGGCTTCCTGGGTACCCCAATGCGTCTTCCCCCCCACGCTCCTCCCCCAGGGAGCAGGGGGGCGATTGCTCCTGGTAAATTGAGGCATTTAGAACCCTGTGGGCTGGACTCCTAGTCCCCACCCCCCTTCCATCCAAGCGGCTGTCCGTGCTCCCAGCGCCCTCGGATGCCGGGGTTCTCTGGGTGGGGGGAGGGTGAGTCAGGGTAAGTTTTGGGGGGGGGGGCACATGTTGTCTGGGTGCGGCAGGGCCAGGGGGAGCCTTGTGACCCAGTCCCTGGACTGCAGCGGGGGGGGGGGGGAAAGAGAGCCAGGACGCCAGGGTTCTCACCTGCGGTCAGGCCAGGCCCAGTCCCTGACTCCCCACTGGTGGGGGGAGCAGGGGGGCCTGGCTTGGGGGGGGGGGGGTCCCTGGCCATGGATCTACTGAAACCTCCTCTGCTGAAAGCCAGGGGCCGGGTGGGGGGTAGATTCTGCCCAGCCCTTGTCTGCTCTAAGGGGCGCTGGCTCCTCACAGCCCTGCTGCCCCCTGCCTCAGTTTCCCCTGCTCAGGAATGCAGGGTCCCCCCCCGCCGGGCCGCACTGTGGGAGCTGAGGCCAAGGGTAACAAGCAGCAGGGCCAGGAGCTGTTTCTCCGCCCGGCCCCGGCTCCACCCGGACATTCCTGGGCAGGACAGCGCGGCCCCAGCTCGAACCATTTCCCCCCGCCCCCTCCCAGAGCCGGGGAGAACACAGGCGTCCGGATCCCAGACCCCACCCCACTCCCCTTCCAGAGCCAGGGAGAGAACCCAGGAGTCCTGGCTCCCAGCCCCCCTGCTCTAACCACCAGCCCCCACTCCCCTCCCAGAGCCAGGGGGGAAATTCTGTGGTGTTGAGTTGTGGACTGGGGGGGGGGTTGGTTCTAGGGAGGCTCCTTGTCTCTCTCCCTCCCCGCCCCCCGCTCCAGAGCTGGGGTGAGTTGCTGTCAGGTGGGGGGTCGATTTGGGAGCCAGCTCCCCTGGGAACAAAGCTGGGGGGGTGGAGGGAGTTGGTGGATCCCCTTGTTCCCCCCCCCCGCACACACACACACGGAGCAGCCGGGATATGTCTCGTTTATTGCTGTCTCAGGATGGAAATTAACATGATCACAGACGGAGCACGGAGTGGGGGGGAGGCTGGGGATGGGGGGGGTCAGGAACTGGGGGGGGCTGGGGATGGGGGGGGGCTTTGGGGATGGGGGGGTCAGGAGCGTCCCCGCGGGTTTAACACAACACAAAACACATTAAAGCTGCCACCGTGGAAGACTGATGTGGAATCGCCCCGGGGCGGGGTGGGGACACGGGACAGCCTCTGCGGGCGGGGGCAGGGGGCGATCTGGAGTCACTCTGGATTTAGCCCCCAGCCCGGGGGGGGGGGCGCTGCATGGCAGAGGTTGGACTCTTGGCATGGGGGGGGAATCTTGCTCCCATCATCCATCCCCCCTGCCCCCTCCCAGAAAAAACAGCCCAAAGGGCTGCTGCTGGGCTACTCGGGGGGCCACAGCCCCTCCCCCGAGGCTCACCCGTAACCCCCCCCCCCCCCCACTCCCGCCCCAGTCAGCCTGAGGTTGGGTTGGTGCATTGATGTAGCACAGACAGACACACACACACCCCCCCGGACACGGACACCTCCCCCACGGACACACACACACACACACTGACTCCCCCCCCCGCGACACAGACACCCCCGCCAGCCGGGTCCCCGCGCGACCCCCGGCCTGGCTCGTTAGCGCTTTGTACAGGCCCCACAATTAAGAAAATTAACGTTCCCCCCCCCCTTGATTTATAGATCTGTATATAGCTTCTCTCTATAGAAAATGTGCAAAATATAATCTGCGTTCAAGGGCTCGGGGGGGGGGGGGGGGGGGGGGGGGGGGGCAGGACGCCTGGGTTCGCCGGCTGGGGGCTCTCATGCTGGCTCTGGGGCGTGTGGGGCCAAACGGCTGAATTGAATGGAGGAGCTCCCCTCCCAGAGAACCCAGGCGTCCGGGCCCCCAGCCCCTCTGCTCTCACCCCCAGATCCCCCTCCCCCTCCTCTCCCAGAGCCAGGGAGAGAACCCAGGCGTCCGAGCTGGTTTGCAGGGGCCCTGCCCTCCAGGGAGCAGCTGTATGATTTGAGTGGCACATGTTCTGCGGGGGCAGGGGACCCCCCAGGGGGCGGAGCTCCAGGTCACATGACGCTCTCCAGGATGACGACTTTGCCCATGTCCTCGGCGCAGGGGCTCAGGCTGGTCAGCGCCCCCCCCGTTCCCCTCGGGCACCTTGTACTCCAGGTGGTGCAGCCCCCACACGGGCTGGGTGAGGCGCTGCCAGCGCTGGGGGCAGGGAGAGAGACGGGTTAACAGAACCCCGGCGTCCGGGAGCCCAGCCCCCCCCGCTCTCACCGCCAGACCCCGCTGTCCTCCCGGAATCCTGATGTCCGGGCTCTCAGCCCCCCCATCCCAGAGCTGGGGAGAGAACCCAGGAGTCCTGGCTCCCAGCCCCCCCCCCCCCGCTCTAACCACTAGACCCCACTCCCCTCCCAGAGCTGGGGAGAGAACCCAGGAGTCCTGGCTCCCAGCCCCCCTGCTCTAACCACCAGCCCCCACTCCCCTCCCAGAGCCAGGGAGAGAACCCAGGAGTCCTGGCTCCCAGCCCCCCTGTTCTAACCACCAGCCCCCACTCCCCTCCCAGAGCTGGAGAGAGAACCCAGGCGTCCGGGCTCCCAGCCCCGCTCTCACTGCCAGACCCTGCCGCCCTCCTGGAACCCCAGCGTCCGGGCTCCCAGCCCCCGGGCAGAGTCCCCCCCGCGCTGGGCTCACCTCTGCCAGCGGCCCCCTGGGCACGGAGCAGTTTGCCGAGGGCGGTGAGGGGCAGGCAGAGCATGGAGCTAAGCGCGAAGGCCCAGCCCAGGGCCTCGCCCCACCACGGATACACGTACGTGTGGTTGTAGATCAGCGGCTTGTAATAGGCAACGTTGAAGAGGAAAATGCCCTGAGGGAGGCGGGAGAGGAGCCGTTAAAACCCAGGAGCCCAGCCTAGCCCCCGCTGGGGAGAGAACCCAGGCGTCCGGGCCCCCAGCCCCCCTCCCAGAGCCGGGGAGAGAACCCAAGAGTCCAGGCTCACCACCCCCCCGGCCAGGGAGAGAACCCAGGTGTCTGGGCTCCAGCACCTCACTCACTGCCCCCCGCCAGAGAGAGAACCCAGGCGTCCGGGCTCCGTACCAGGCAGATGAGGGGCGTCAGAACCATCCAGCACCATTTCATCCAGGGGCCGGGCCGGTAGCCGATCATACAGGCGATGTCGTCCATGAACCGATCGGCCCCTAGGGGGAGAGGGGGGAGATGACCCTGCCTGCTGCACCCCCAGTTCACAGCCACGGGCCCATCAACCCCGGCATCCTGCCTGCCGAGCCCGGCTCAGAGCGAGGGGCCATCTGGGCTCCCCCCCCGGTGCCCCTCACTCCCGACCCGCAGCCCCTGCTGGCCCAGCCCCGCCCCCACCCCCCAGCTCTGCTGGTGCCCCTCACTCCAGACCCGCAGCCCCCCAGCCCGGCCAGTGCTCCCCACTCCCGGACCCGCAGCCCCTGCTAGCCCAGTCCTGCCCCCCCCCCCAGCTCTGCTGGTGCCCCTCACTCCCGACCCGCAGCCCCATGGCCCGCCCCCCCAGCCCCGCCGGTGCCCCTCACTCCCGACCTGCAGCCCCCTGCCCCCCCCCCCCAGCCCGGCCGGTGCCCCCCACTCCCAGACCCGCAGCCCCTGCTAGCCCAGCCCCGCCCCCCCCAGCCGGCCGGTGCCCCCCACTCCCAGACCCGCAGCCCCTGCTAGCCCAGCCCTGCCCCCCCCAGCTCTGCTGGTGCCCCTCACCTCCCGACCTGCAGCCCCCTGGCCCCCCCCCAGCCCGGCCAGTGCCCCCCACTCCCCGGACCCGCAGCCCCTGCTGGCCCAGCCCCGCCCCCCCCCAGCTCTGCCGGTGCCCCTCACTCCCGACCTGCAGCCCCCTGGCCCCCCCCAGCCCGGCCAGTGCCCCTCACTCCCAACCTGCAGCCCCCTGGCCCCCCCCAGCCCGGCCGGTGCCCCTCACTCCCGACCCGCAGCCCCTGCCGGTGCCGGACTCACCGTACACCCAGCCAATCACGACACATTCCCAGAAGGCCTGCCAGAGCAGTGTGGTGCCGCTGGCCGAGTAGTAGTCGAAGAGCTGGAAGACGTACATGCCCCCCTAGGGCGGGAGAGAGCAGGAATGAGACGGGGGCGAGTCCCACGGCGCTGGCTGGGGGTGCCCCTCACTCCCGACCCGCAGCCCCCCCGTACCTCGGTGACCATGGAGAGGTCAATGAAGAAGCAGAGGGTGCAGCTCAGGGCGACCGTCACCCTCCCGCTGGAACCGGAACGAACAGCTGGCTGGGAGCAACTCCAGGATCCCTGTAATGAAACCCTCCACGCCCACAAACTGCGGGGGGGGGGGGGGGGGGGACACAGCAGCTCTGAGCCCGGAGCAATGGGAGAGAACCCAGGCGTCCGGGCTCCCAGCCCCCCCCCGCTCTAACCACCAGCCCCACTCCCCTCCCAGAGCCAGGGAGAGAACCCAGGAGTCCTGGCTCCCAGCCCCCCCCGCTCTAACCACCAGCCCCCACTCCCCTCCCAGAGCCAGGGAGAGAACCCAGGCGTCCTGGCTCCCAGCACCCACCTGACTGTCCAGTCCAAGTAGCAGCAGCATGATGAAGAACAGAGCCGCCCAGAGGGGAGCGACGGGCATCAAGGTGACAGCTCGGGGATACGCGATGAACGCCAGGCCAGGCCCTGGGGGAGAGAAATGAGGATTGAACCCAGGAGTCCTGGCTCCCAACCCCCCTGCTCTAACCCACCAGCCCCCACTCCCCTCCCAGAGCCGGAGAGAGAACCCAGGAGTCCTGGCTCCCAGCCCCCCTGCTCTAACCCACCAGCCCCCACTCCCCTCCCAGAGCGGAGAGAGAACCCAGGAGTCCTGGCTCCCAGCCCCCCCGGCTCTAACCACCAGCCCCCGCTCCCCTCCCAGAGCCAGGGAGAGAACCCAGGAGTCCTGGCTCCCAGCCCCCCCGGCTCTAACCACCAGCCCCCCTCCCCTCCCAGAGCGGGGGAGAGAACCCAGGAGTCCTGGCACCCAGCCCCCTGCTCTAAACCACCAGCCCCCAGCCCCCTCCCAGAGCGGGGAGAGAACCCCAGGAGTCCTGGCTCCCAGCCCCCCCGCTCTAACCACCAGCCCCCGCTCCCCTCCCCGAGCCGGTGTGACGGGGCCGCCCATGAGGCTTTATGGAACATGCGTGT
The DNA here is from genome assembly GCA_036785055.1 of Emydoidea blandingii. Classification (NCBI taxonomy): domain Eukaryota; kingdom Metazoa; phylum Chordata; order Testudines; family Emydidae; genus Emydoidea; species Emydoidea blandingii. The sequence goes on along the minus strand of JAXIVB010000088.1, from coordinate 125,228 downwards.
GCCTGTGTAGGTAACAGCTCTAGAGCGTGTTGGAGGCTACATGTGCCGTATCTCTGTGAAGCTCGTGATCTGCTGGGTCTAGTCACACTAGGTGGAGGCGCGTGGCCTGGTTGTATCTGGAGCTCTGGGTGCTGGTTTGATTCTGGGTCGGCTGGAGGCAGCAGTTGGTGGGATTGCTGAGAACAGACTTCTCGGTACAGGACCGGGGGGGGCCGTGTTAGTCTGAACCCACCAAACCAACCAGGCGTCCGGGGGCCCCTCACCGACGAACAGATTCATTTGTACCCACCAAAGCTGATGCCCAAAACCAATGTGTTCGTCGGTGAGGGGCCCCCGGACTCGTGGTTGGTTCGATTCACGGTCGGGGCCCATCAGGAACCCCTGAAGCCAGCAGTGAACTCGGGGCCACCAACGCACCTCGGCGCTTTCCCGGGCACGTGGCCGGGCTGGTAAGGAGCGGAGTCACGCAGGGGCGTGTGACTGCACAGGAGAGGCGAGAGTCCCTCCCTTTGGGCTTCAGCTGGCTAAGGAGAGGGGCTGCCCCCCCAGGAACAGGGGCAGGGGCTGCGGGGGGGCGATCGCGGGACCCAGACTAGCAGGGGAGGAGTCTGTAAAGGAAACATTCGGAGCTGGGGACGGGGCTGGTCTGTGAGCGGTTCCTTGCTGCATTAGCCAGAGCTGTGCGGGTTCGGCCGGGAACTACTGGGAACCCCTGAAATCCCCCTCTCTGGAGCTCACCACAGCACTTCTGACCTATTCATTAACCCAGAGGGAGTGTTAATACGGGGGGGGGCTGCCGGGCAGCCCTCTCAGCGCTATAGAGGGGGGACAATTCAGGGGGTCACCCAGCCTCAGCTTTACACAGGGTAACACGGCTTCATTTGGGTTTAGACCCCATTGGGCATCGGGGGGCTAAGGCGGGAACCCCCCTGTGAGCGGCTGTGGGGTGTGGGTCAGGCCCTGGGGCTGGGCGGGAGCAGCCGGGCAGGTCTGGCTCAGCAAGTCGGGGGGCTGGGGTCCCGAGCTGGCAGGGAAGCAGGGGGCAGAGGTGGTCTGGGCACATCGAGTGGCAGCTCCCAGGGGGGTTCTGGGATCCAGCCCGTCACAGCGGGAGAGAACCCAGGCGTCCGGGCGGAACTC
>JAXIVB010000088.1:78610-123888 GCA_036785055.1 Emydoidea blandingii | reverse complement strand
ATCAGAAAGACACCTGGAGCGGGGGGAGAAACAGGGGGTCAACCCCAGCCTGCGGCCCCCTGCCGGCCCTGCCCCCCCCAGCTCTGCCGGTGCCCCTCACTCCCGACCCGCAGCCCCCCCCCAGCTCTGCCGATGCCCCTCACTCCCATGGGCGGGCGTGAGTCACCCTGGGCATCTCTATTTATAACCAGGCACTCGGATCCCCGCCCCCGCAGGGGAGCCCCCCCCCAGGCCCGGGAAGAGGATGAGCTGTGGCCCGACTCCCAAGGGGATTAGGCCGCGGGAGAACTCAGCAGGGATGGGGGTGGGGTCCTGGCTGGGATGAGAAGCCAAACGCCTGGGCTTGCATGAAACCCGGCCACTGGCCAGGGCTGGGGGGAAGCCGGGCCAGGCGCTGCCGGGGCCCCCCCATGCTGCGTCCCCTTCCCGGGGAAACGGCAGAGCCGCCAGCCGGGGACGGGATCCGACAGGACGCGGGTCACCAGCGCGTCCAACTCCCTGCAGCTCGGCCCCCCCACCATCAAACCAGTATCGTCCAGCCCCCCCCCCTCCCCCGCACTGTCTGACACCCCTCGAACCCCCCCAACTTTGCAAATTCATCGTTTTCCACACCCGTGGGCCCCGCCCGGGACACCGGATCCAGCCGCGGTCGCACCGGGGCCCCGGCAGATCGGAGCGAGGGAGAAAATTCACCGGCTGGCCCCAGTTTGCCAAGGCAGCGGGGGCAAGGAACGGGTTTGTCCGGTAGCCGGCGGCGCTGAGAAATCGGCGGGGAAATTAATTCTCAGTCGAAAATGCAACTTTTGGACATTTTTGGTGAATGAAAAAGGGGGGGGGGGATTGATTCGGGAAGAAAAGGGAAACGTGACAATTCCTGGCAGATCAACAGACGTCGCTGGGGGGTTAAAATTAACCTTCTGTCAAATTGTTCCCAGATTGAAACAAATTGATGTCAAGGCCGCCGCTGACACGGACAGTTTGCGGAGATGGGGGGGGGGGGGGGATTTTGGCTTGAAAATGGCATGTTGTGACCTCTGTGGCAAATAGAAAGATTAAAAACAAAGATCATTTCGGGTGGAAAATGAAACATTTGGGAATTTTTGGACAAATAAAAAGGCCCCCAAAAATTCTGTTTGGGCCCCTAAGGCAGCGCGGTGAAGTTTGTGGTGGGGCGGGAGTGGGGCGAGAGGCGCGGCTCGCAGGGCCCGGCGAGATCCCAGCCACCGGGCGCCCGGGGAGAACCGCCGGACCCAGCGGGAGGGGCCCACACGCCGCGGGCAGCTTTCCCCTGCCTGGCCCAGCCCCCCGGACAGCCCCCCAGCCTGGTGTGTGACAACAGGCACCAGCGCGTGTGTCACCGCGCGGGAGGGTGACAGGCGGTGAGTCAGTGTCAGCCGCCTCTGCCTGTCAGCACAGCTCAGCCAACTGGGCACCGGTGCTGGACGGGCGGGCGGGGGGGGGGGGGGAAGAGACAGACTGACTGACTGGTGCGTGGTATAGAGAGAGAGAGATAGAAGGGGTGGATGGGGTTAGATAGATAGATGGGGTGGATGCGGATAGATAGATAGATAGATAGATAGATAGATAGATAGATAGAAGGGGTGGATGGGGATAGATAGATAGATAGAGGGAGGGAGGGAGTTGTGGGGCTGGATAGAGAGATAGAGGGAGGGAGGGAGGAAGGAAGTTATGGGGCTGGAGAGATAGAGGGAGGGAGGGAGGGAGTTGTGGGGCAGGATGGAGGGAGGGAGTTGTGGGGCAGGATAGAGAGATAGAGGGAGGGAGGGAGTTGTGGGGCTGGATAGAGGGAGGGAGTTGTGGGGCTGGATGGACAGAGAGATAGGGGGGTGTCGGGGATAGAGAGATGGATCAGGAGGTGGATGGGGAGACAGAGAGACTGACAGGGGGGTGTCCAGGGGGGCGGATGGCGGGGGGGGGCGACTATGGGAATACAGACCGCGAGGGAACGACCGAGTCGGGGTGAGGAGGGGCACAGGGCAGTGCTGGGGTCCCTCAGGGCAGAGATCGGGGCTGTGGGGCCGGGAGGGGCCCATAGGCTGAGGAGGGATTTGTGGGGTGGGGAGGCCCCTCCCACACCTGTGCTGCCTGCTCCTTGCCCAGCCCCACACCTGGCCCACCCCACGCCCTCCCCCACCCCTCCAGGCTGCACTTTGCCCTGCACTTCCAGAGCAGTGACACCGAGCGTGGGGGAGGGACTGGCAGTGATCACCCCCCCACAGGTGTCGTACCTCCCCCCTCCAGCCCCCTCCCCTCTGCCCCTCTCCCCCTCCCTCCCCCACCTCAGCCAGCCCCCTCTGCCCCTCTTTCCCCCACCTCTCCCCCAACCAGCCCCCTCCACTGCCCTCCCCAACTAGCCCCTCTCCCACCCCAGCCAGCCCCCTCCCTGTCCCTTTCCCCGGCCAGCCCCCTCTGCCCCTTCCTCCTCCCCCAGCCAGCCCCCTCCCCTTCCCCTCTGTCCCTTCCCCCTCCCCAACTAGCCCCCTCCCCTCTGACCCTCTCCCACCACACCCAGTCCCCCAGCCAGCCCCCTCCCCCACCTCAGCGAGCCCCCTCCCCCTCGCCCCCGCCCCCTCACCTCCGCCGTTCTTGTAGCACAGATAGGGGAAGCGCCACACGTTGCCCAACCCCACGGCGAAGCCCACGCAGGACATCATGAAATCCATCTGCCGGGTCCAGGTCTCGCGGGGGGGCGGCGGGGCGGCGGGCAGCGGGGGGGCCGGCAGGGCCCCCCCCCGGCCCCCTTTGCGGGACACCGCCATCAGCCCCCCCTCCTCCTGCTCCTGGCACATGGCCCCCCCCAAGGGGACGCTGTACACCCCGTTTTCCAGCAAGTCCCCTTTGCTCATGGTCCGGTGGGGGGGCGGGTTCCGGGCCCTCCTCTCTAAGAGGGGTGTGAGGGGAGATCCGGGGGGGGGCGCTGCGGTGGGGGGTCTGTGGGCGCTGCGGGAGGGGGAGCCCCCCCAAATTTACGAGGCGGGGGTCAGGATCCGGGTCTTGGCGGGGGGGGGGGGAAGAAAGGGGCTGCAATTAAAAATCTCTCCCCCCCCTTGCAAAGAGAGGAGCTGGGGGGGGGAGGGGCGCCGGGGGGGCTCTGGAGGCGGGGGGGTCGCTGCAGCCGCGTGGGGGGGGATCAGAAGCAATCCACGAAGCACTTGAAGGTCAGCCTGAAAAATCTCATTGGGGGGGGTCGGGCGCGGGGGCAGCCCCCCCTGGGCCGGGGCGCGGGGGGAGGGGGCGAGGCGAGGTCTCTGCGGTGCGGGGGGGCGGCTGGCGTCCGTCTGTCCTCGGTCTCTCGCGGCCCGTCTGTCCGTCTGTCCCCGTCCGCCCCCCCCCGGGCTTTATGCAGACACGGGGTGACGTCACGGCCAGCATCACGCCTCGGGAGCCGCCCCCCCCTCGCCCCCCCCCTCGCCAGCGCTACCAGGCAGGGGGAGGAGCCGCTATTTCGGGAGCAGCGTGTGACTGGGAGCGGGGGGGGAAAGACAGCGCAGCCCCTCCCCCCCCCGCTGCTAGGATCCCCCCGCCCTCCCCTCACAGCTGGGACAGCGCAGCCCCTCCCCCCCCCGCTGCTGGGATCCCCCCGCCCCCCCCCACAGCTGGGACAGCGCATCCCCTCCCCCCCCCGCTGCTGGGATCCCCCCGCCCCCCCCACAGCTGGGACAGCGCAGCCCCTCCCCCCCTCTGCTGGGATCCCCCCGCCCCCCCCCACAGCTGGGACAGCGCAGACCCTCCCCCCCGCTGCTGGGATCCCCCCGCCACCCCCACAGCTGGGATAGCGCAGACCCTCCCCCCCTGGTGCTGGGATCCCCCCGCCCCCACCACAGCTGGAACAGCGCAGACCCGCCCCCCCCCAGCTGCTGGGATCCCCCCGCCCCCCCACCCACAGCTGGGACAGCGCAGACCCTCCCCCCCAGCTGCTGGGATCCCTCCGCCCCCCCCCCCCACAGCTGGGACAGCGCAGACCCTCCCCCCCCCGCTGCTGGGATCTCCCCGCCCCCCCTCACAGCTGGGACAGCGCAGACCCTCCCCCCCCCGCTGCTGGGATCCTGACGCCCCTCCCTCACAGCTGAGACAGCGCAGCCCCCCCCCCCCCCCGCGCTGCTGGGATCCCCCGCCCCCCCCCTCAGAACTGGGACAGCGCAGACTCTCCCTCCCCGGATTCCCCCGCCCCCCCCAGAACCCAATTCCTTCCTGCAGAAACACACCCAGCTCCCACCCCCCCAGGCTACTATAGAGACCCCCCCAGAACTCCCCCTACAGCCCCCACCTGCATCCCAGCCCCCCATCACCCCCCCTGCTGGGATCCCTCCCATAGCAAGAGGGGGAGGACTCCTGGGTTCTCTCCCCGGCTCTGGGAGGGGAGGGGAGGGGGAGGGGAGGGGGGCTGATGGTTAGAGCGGGGGGCTGGGAGCCAGGACTCCTGGGTTCTCTCCCCGGCTCTGGGAGGGGAGTGGGGTCTGGTGGTTAGAGCGGGGGGGGGGGGGGGGCTGGGAGCCAGGACTCCTGGGTTCTCTCCCCGGCTCTGGGAGGGGAGTGGGGGCTGGTGGTTAGAGCAGGGGGGCTGGGAGCCAGGACTCCTGGGTTCTCTCCCTGGCTCTGGGAGGGGAGGGGGGCTGATGGTTAGAGCGGGGGGCTGGGAGCCAGGACTCCTGGGTTCTCTCCCCAGCTCTGGGAGGGGAGTGGGGTCTGGTGGTTAGAGCAGGGGGGGGGCTGGGAGCCAGGACTCCTGGGTTCTCTCCCCGGCTCTGGGAGGGGAGTGGGGGCTGGGAGCCAGGACTCCTGGGTTCTCTCCCCGGCTCTGGGAGGGGAGTGGGGTCTGGTGGTTAGAGCGGGGGGGGGGGGGCTGGGAGCCAGGACTCCTGGGTTCTCTCCCCGGCTCTGGGAGGGGAGTGGGGGCTGGTGGTTAGAGCAGGGGGGCTGGGAGCCAGGACTCCTGGGTTCTCTCCCCGGCTCTGGGAGGGGAGGGGGGCTGATGGTTAGAGCGGGGGGCTGGGAGCCAGGACTCCTGGGTTCTCTCCCCAGCTCTGGGAGGGGAGTGGGGTCTGGTGGTTAGAGCAGGGGGGGGGCTGGGAGCCAGGACTCCTGGGTTCTCTCCCCGGCTCTGGGAGGGGAGTGGGGGCTGGTGGTTAGAGCAGGGGGGCTGGGAGCCAGGACTCCTGGGTTCTCTCCCCGGCTCTGGGAGGGGAGTGGGGGCTGGTGGTTAGAGCAGGGGGGCTGGGAGCCAGGACTCCTGGGTTCTCTCCCTGGCTCTGGGAGGGGAGGGGGGCTGATGGTTAGAGCGGGGGGCTGGGAGCCAGGACTCCTGGGTTCTCTCCCCAGCTCTGCGAGGGGAGTGGGGTCTGGTGGTTAGAGCAGGGGGGGGGCTGGGAGCCAGGACTCCTGGGTTCTCTCCCCAGCTCTGCGAGGGGAGTGGGGTCTGGTGGTTAGAGCAGGGGGGGGGCTGGGAGCCAGGACTCCTGGGTTCTCTCCCTGGCTCTGGGAGGGGAGTGGGGTCTGGTGGTTAGAGCGGGGGGGGGAGCCCGGACTCCTGGGTTCTCCAGCCCTTTCTGTGGCCTGATTGCTGACATCGGAGTGGGGAGCAGCAGCGGTATTAGGGCGCCCTCTGGTGGCCACTTCCCACATCGCTTACAACCCCCCCTCTCCCCCCCCCCGTCACCTGATGGGCCCGCCTAGCTCCGTGTCCCGGCTGGGGCAGCGACCTGTGCAGTACGGGGGGGGGGCTCATAGCCGGGGGGGGGGGGGTCACAGGCCTTGCTCCTCCAGCCACTGTAAACCCCCCCCCCCGAGCTGGGATGGAACCCAGGCATCCGGGCTCCCAGCCCCCCCCGCTCTAACCACTAGAACCCCCTCCCCTTAGCCCCCCCCCCAAAGCCGGGGACGGAACCCAGGCGTCCGGGCACCCGCGTGGGAAACGCAGCCTCCCTCTCTCTGGTTGGCTCCGGGAATCCTGCTATTTCCTTACATGGCAGGAGCGCCGGGAAGGGGCGAGGGGGGGCAGGGAGAGGCGGGGGGGGGGCGGGGAGAGGGAGGGGGGCGGGGGGGGGACTAAGGGACAGATTCCGAGAGAAGCTGCAGGGGGCTCAGGTCCAGCTGGTAGGTGCCAGAACCCCCTGGGAGGGGAGACATGGGGGGGCTGGGAGCCCGGACGCCTGGGTTCTCTGGGGGAGGGGGTTTAGCAGTGCTGGGCGGTGCTGGGCTGGCAGTGGGGTGGGGCATGGGGGGTTGACGGGGGGTTGTGTTCGTTGTGTGGGTGGATAGATGCGGTGTGTATGGGGGGGTTGTGTTACCCTGGCTGTGTGTTGTGTGGGTGGATAGATGTGGTGTGTATGGGGGGTTGTGTTACCCTGGCTGTGTGTTGTGTGGGTGGATAGATGTGGTGTGTATGGGGGGTTGCGTTACCCTGGCTGTGTGTTGTGTGGGTGGATAGATGCGCTGTGTATGGGGAGGTTGTGTTACCCTGTATGTGTGTGTTGTGTGTGTGGATAGATGCGGTGTGTATGGAGGGGTTGTGTTACCCTGGCTCTGTGTTGTGTGGGTGGATAGATGTGGTGTGTATGGGGGGGTTGTGTTACCCTGGCTCTGTGTTGTGTGGGTGGATAGATGTGGTGTGTACGGGGGGTTGTGTTACCCTGGCTGTGTGTTGTGTGGGTGGATAGATGTGGTGTGTATGGGGGGTTGCGTTACCCTGGCTGTGTGTTGTGTGGGAGGATAGATGCGGTGTGTATGGGGGGTTGTGTTACCCTGCCTGTGTGTGTTGTGTGGGTGGATAGATGTGGTGTGTATGGGGGGTTGTGTTACCCTGGCTGTGTGTGTTGTGTGGGTGGATAGATGTGGTGTGTATGGGGGGTTGTGTTACCCTGGCTGTGTGTGTTCTGTGGGTGGATAGATGTGGTGTGTATGGGGGGGGTTGTGTTACCCTGGCTGTGTGTGTTGTGTGGGTGGATAGATGTGGTGTGTGTGGGGGGGTTGCGTTACCCTGGCTGTGTGTGTTCTGTGGGTGGATAGATGTGGTGTGTAGCGGGGGGGTTCCGTTACCCTGGCTGTGTGAGTGTATAGATGTGGTGTGTGGGGGGTTGCGTTATCCTGGCTCTGTGTGTTGTGTGGGGGGATAGATGTGGTGTGTGGGGGGGGTTGCGTTACCCTGGTTCTGTGTGTTGTGTGGGTGGATAGATGTGGTGTGTATGGGGGGGTTGTGTTATCCTGGTTCTGTGTGTTGTGTGGGTGGATAGATGTGGTGTGTGTGGGGGGTTGCGTTATCCTGGCTCTGTGTGTTGTGTGTGGGGATAGATGTGGTGTGTGTGGGGGGGGTTGCGTTACCCTTGTTCTGTGTGTTGTGTGGGTGGATAGATGTGGTGTGTGTGTGGGGGGGTTGTGTTACCCTGGCTCTGTGTGTTGTGTGGGTGGCTAGATGTGGTGTGTATGGGGGGGGTTGTGTTATCCTGGCTGTGTGTGTTCTGTGGGTGGATAGATGTGGTGTGTATGGGGGGGTTGTGTTACCCTGGCTGTGTGTGTTGTGTGGGTGGATAGATGTGGTGTGTATGGGGGGGGTTGTGTTATCCTGGCTCTGTGTGTTGTGTGGGGAGATAGATGTGGTGTGTGTGGGGGGGGTTGTGTTACCCTGGCTCTGTGTGTTGTGTGGGCGGGTAGATGTGGTGTGTATGGGGGATTGTGTTACCCTGGTTGTGTGTTGTATGGATGCATAGATGTGGTGTGTATGGGGGGTTGTGTTACCCTGGCTGTGTGTTGTGTGGGTGGATAGATGCGGTGTGTATGGGGGTTTGTGTCACCCTGTCTGTGTGTGTTGTGTGGGTGGATACATGTGCTGTGTATGGGGGTTGTGTAGTACTGGCTATGTGTGTTGTGTGGGCATTGTTGAGGTGGATGTGTGTAGTGCACAGCGGGGTTGGTGTTGTGTTAGCTGTGTGTGGTGTTGGTGGTGGCTCCTTGCTTGGGGGGTGTTTGATTTGTGGTGTGTGTTGCTGTGTGTCGGGATGGCTGGGTGGTGCCTTGTTGTGTTAGCAGCAGGGTGGATTTGGCAGGGGGATTGTATGAATAACACACCAGTGCGGGACATGGAGGGGGGAGCGGATTGTGTAGTATGGGCTGGGCCTGGTCTGCGGCCGCCCCCACGCCCCACATCTTCCCCGTAGCCCCACACGCCCTGTCCTTCTGTCCATCCTTCCCTCTGTGAATCCGTCCATCCATCCATCCCTCCGTCCATCCATCCCTTCATCCCTCCATCCCCACACGTCCCATCCATCCCTCCATCCGTCCCTCCATCCCCACACGTCCCATCCCTCCATCCATCCATCCATCTATCCCTCCGTCCATCCCTCCATCCCACACGTCCCATCCCTCCATCCATCCATCCATCCCCACACGCCCCATCCCTCCATCCATCCATCCATCCATCCCCACACGTCCCAGCCCTCCATCCATCCCCACACACCCCATCCCTCCATCCGTCCATCCGTCCATCCGTCCATCCCCACACACCCCATCCCTCCATCCATCCCCACACGTCCCATCCATCCCTCCATCCATCCCCACACGTCCAATCGATCCCTCCATCCGTCCCTCCATCCCTCCATCCCCACACGTCCCATCCCTCCATCCATCCATCCCCACACGCCCCATCCCTCCATCCATCCATCCATCCCTCCATCCATCCATCCCCACACACCCCATCCCTCCATCCATCCCCACACGCCCCATCCCTCCATCCATCCATCTGTCCATCCATCCATCCCCACACACCCTGTCCCTCCATCCATCCCCACACGTCCCATCCCTCCATCCATCCATCCATCCATCCCACACGTCCCATCCCTCCATCCATCCACCCCACACGCCCCATCCCTCCATCCATCCCTCCATCCCCACATGCCCCATCCCTCCATCCCCCTGTCAATCCATTTGTGACGTTGTGCACTCTATATGATTTTATGAAAATATGCTAACGAGTGACTATGACGCAACTGGAACATGCTTCACACCAAAGGGCTCTTGTACGGGATAATCTCCGGAGCGTGGCCGTCGTGTCTGTATAAATGTCTCACTCGTGGATCTGGGACTAGAAATATGAAATAACTCTGGGGGCCTGTTGTCATTATGCAAAGTGGGGGCCGTTCCTGGTGGCTCCCGTTAGCCGGGACAATTGACTGGGGGTGGCTCTGTTTGCAGGCAGGTCCCTGGGAGCCAGGCTTGGGGGGCTCCCAGGACATGTGACCACGTCACCCGGGCCTGGAATCCATCTTAACCCTGGGGCTTTTCCAGTGGGGGGGACGGGACCCAGAGGGACGAAGGGTTCCTGCCTTGGGCCAAGGAGATATAAAGGGGGGACAGAAGGAAGGGGGCGGCAGTCATGAGAAACCCCCCAGCTCCCCCCTGAGCTGGAACAAGGGCCGTGCCGGGGAGGGTCGGGCCCAGACTAGGAAGGGGTCTAGGCTGTGAAAGAAGCTCATTGGAACATCTCGGAGGCTGAGATTTGATCTGTAACAAGGTTTTTAAATGCATCAGACTCAGACTTGCGGGTTTTTGTTTTATGTTGCCTGGTAACTTACTTTGTTCTGTCTGTTACTACATGGAACCACCTGAATCCGACTTTTTATACTTAATAAAATCACTTTTGTTTATTAATTAACCCAGAGTAAGTAATTAATACCTGGGGATTAAACAGCTGTGCATCTCGCTCTCAGTGTTATCGAGGGGGGACAGTTTCTGAGTTTAGCCTGGATAAGCTTTAGACCGAGTGAAAGGGGTTTATGTGGGAACACGTCACCTCAGGACGAAATGCAGAGACAAAATTTCTCGATACTTTAACTGACTGCTTCTTGGAGCAGCTGGTACGGGAACCCACAAGGGCAGAGGCAACTCTCGATTTAGTCCTGAGTGGAGCGCAGGAGCTGGTCCAAGAGGTAACTATAGCAGGACCGCTTGGAAATAGTGACCATAATACAATAGCATTCAACATCCCTGTGGTGGGAAGAACATCTCAACAGCCCAGCACTGTGGCATTTCATTTCAAAACGGGAACTATGCAAAAATGAGGGGGTTAGTTAAACAGAAGTTAAAAGTTTCAGTGACTAGAATGAAATTCCTGCAAGCTGCATGGGCGCTTTTCAAAGACACCATAATAGAGGCCCAACCTCAATGTATCCCCCAAATTAAGAAACACAGTAAAAGAACTAAAAAAGAGCCACTGTGGCTTAACAACCAGTGAGAGATACAAAAGACTTCCTTTAAAAAGTGGAAGTCAAATCCTAGTGAGGCGAATAGAAAGGAGCATAAACACTGCCAAATTAAGTGCAAGAATGTAATAAGAAAAGCCAAAGAGGAGTTTGAAGAACGGCTAGCCAAAAACCCCAAAGGTAATAACAAAATGTTTTTTAAGTACATCAGAAGCAGGAAGCCTGCTAAACAACCAGTGGGGCCCCTTGATGATCGAGATACAAAAGGAGCGCTTAAAGATGAGTCATTGCGGAGAAACTAAACAAATTCTTTGCTTCAGTCTTCACGGCTGAGGATGTTAGGGAGATTCCCAAACCTGAGCCGGCTTTTGTAGGTGACACATCTGAGGAACCGTCATGGATTGAAGTGTCACGAGAGGAGGTTTTGGAATTAATTGATAAACTTAACATTAACAAGTCACCGGGACCAGATGGCATTCACCCAAGAGTTCTGAAAGAACTCAAATGTGAAGTTGTTGAACTATTAACTAAGGTTTGTAACCTGTCCTTTAAATTGGCTTCTGTACCCAATGATTGGAAGATAGCTAATGTAACGCTGATATTTAATAAGGGCTCTAGAGGTGATCCCGGCAATTACAGACCGGTAAGTCTAACGTCTGTACCGGGCAAATTAGTTGAAACAATAGTAAAGAATAAAATTGTCAGACACGTAGAAGAACATAAGTTGTTGGGCAAAAGTCAACATGGTTTCTGTAAAGGGAAATCGTGTCTTACTAATCTATTAGAGTTCTTTGAAGGGGTCAACAAACATGTGGACAAGGGGGATCCAGTGGACACAGTGTACTTAGATTTCCAGAAAGCCTTTGACAAGGTCCCTCACCAAAGGCTCTTACGTAAATTAAGCTGTCATGCGATAAAAGGGAAGGTCCTTTAATGGATTGAGAACTGGTTAAAAGACAGGGAACAAAGGGTAGGAATTAATGGTAAATTTTCAGAATGGAGAGGGGTAACTAGTGGTGTTCCCCAAGGGTCAATCCTCAGACCGATCCTATTCAACTTATTCATCAATGATCTGGAGAAAGGGGTAAACAGTGAGGTGGCAAAGTTTGCAGATGATACTAAACTGCTCAAGATAGTTAAGACCAAAGCAGACTGTGAAGAACTTCAAAAAGATCTCACAAAACTAAGTGATTGGGCAAGAAAATGGCAAATGAAATGTAATGTGGATAAATGCAAAGTAATGCACATTGGAAAAAATAACCCCAACTATACATACAATATGATGGGGACTAATTTAGCTACAACAAGTCAGGAAAAAGATCTTGGAGTCATCGTGGAAAGTTCTCTGAAGACGTCCACTCAGTGTGCCGAGGCGGTCAAAAAAGCAAACAGGATATTAGGAATCATTGAAAAGGGGATAGAGAATAAGACGGAGAATATATTATTGCCCTTATATAAATCGATGGTACGCCCACATCTCGAATACCGCGTACAGATGTGGTCTCCTCATCTCAAAAAAGATATACTGGCACTACAAAAGGTTCAGAAAAGGGCAACTAAAATGATTAAGGGTTTGGAACGGGTCCCATATGAGGAGAGATTAAAGAGACTAGGACTTTTCAGTTTGGAAAAGAGGAGACTAAGGGGGGATATGATAGAGGTCTATAAAATCATGAGTGATGTGGAGAAAGTGGATAAGGAAAAGTTATTTACTTATTCCCATAATACAAGAACTAGGGGCCACCAAATGAAATTAATGGGCAGCAGGTTTAAAACAAATACAAGGAAGTTCTTCTTCACGCAGCGCACAGTCAACTTGTGGAACTCCTTACCTGTGGAGGTGGTGAAGGCTAGGACTATAACAGGATTTAAAAGAGAACTGGATAAATTCATGGTGGTTAAGTCCGTTAATGGCTATTAGCCAGGACGGGTAAGGAATGGTGTCCCTAGCCTCTGTTTGTCAGAGAGTGGAGATGGATGGCAGGAGAGAGATCACTTGATCATTGCTTGTTAGGTTCACTCCCTCTGGGGCACCTGCCATTGGCCACTGTCGGTAGACAGGACACTGGGCTACATGGACTTTTGGTTTGACCCAGTCTGGCCGTTCTTACGTTCTTATGTGGGGTTTGGACCCCACGGGGAGCAGGGGGGCTGGAGGCAGGGAACCTGCAGAGCAGTTCTTGGTTAACACCTGCAGCTTTGGGGCCGTGGCCCAGACGTGGATCTGGGTTGCAGCCGGCTGGCGTGTCTGGCTCCACAAGGCCGGTTCTGCAGTCCCCGGCTGGCAGGGAAAATGGGCTCCGAGGTAAACTCAGCACGTCAGGTGACAGTCCCAAGGGGGTCTCTGTGACCGAAGCCGTCACACCATCCATCCATCCATCCCCACACGCCCCATCCCTCCATCCGTCCATCCCTCCATCCGTCCATCCATCCCCACACACCCCATCCCTCCCTCCATCCATCCCCACACGCCCCATCCCTCCATCCCTCCATCCCTCCCTCCCTCCATCCATCCCCACACACCCCATCCCTCCCTCCATCCATCCCCACACGCCCCATCCCTTCATCCCTCCATCCATCCATCCATCCCCACACGCCGCATCCCTCCATCCGTCCATCCATCCCCACACACCCCATCCCTCCCTCCATCCATCCCCACACGCCCCATCCCTTCATCCCTCCATCCATCCATCCATCCCCACACGCCGCATCCCTCCATCCGTCCATCCATCCCCACACACCCCATCCCTCCCTCCATCCATCCCCACACGCCCCATCCCTTCATCCCTCCATCCATCCATCCATCCCCACACGCCGCATCCCTCCATCCGTCCATCCATCCCCACACACCCCATCCCTCCCTCCATCCATCCCCACACGCCCCATCCCTTCATCCCTCCATCCATCCATCCATCCCCACACGCCGCATCCCTCCATCCGTCCATCCATCCCCACACACCCCATCCCTCCCTCCATCCATCCCCACACGCCCCATCCCTTCATCCCTCCATCCCTCCATCCATCCCCACACGCCCCATCCCTCCACCCGTCCATCCATCCCCACACGCCCCATCCCTCCATCCCTCCATCCATCCCCACACGCCCCATCCCTTCATCCCTCCATCCCTCCATCCATCCCCACACACCCCATTCCTCCATCCCTCCATCCGTCCATCCATCCCCACACGCCCCATCCCTCCCTCCATCCATCCCCACACGCCCCATCCCTCCATCCCTCCATCCATCCCCACACACCCCATCCCTCCCTCCATCCATCCCCACATGCCCCATCCCTCCCTCCATCCATCCCCACACACCCCATTCCTCCCTCCCTCCATCCATCCCCACACACCCCATCCCTCCATCCCTCCATCCATCCCCACACGCCCCATCCCTTCATCCCTCCATCCCTCCATTCATCCCCACACCCCCCATCCATCCATCCATCCATCCCCACACACCCCATCCCTTCATCCCTCCATCCCTCCATCCATCCCCACACGCCCCATCCCTTCATCCCTCCATCCCTCCATCCATCCCCACACACCCCATCCATCCATCCATCCCTCCATCCATCCCCACACGCCCCATCCCTCCCTCCATCCATCCCCACACGCCCCATCCCTCCCCGCACACCCCATCCCTTCATCCCTCCATCCGTCCATCCATCCCCACACACCCCATCCCTCCCTCCATCCATCCCCACACACCCCATCCATCCATCCATCCCCACACACCCCATTCCTCCATCCCTCCATCCATCCCCACACACACCATCACTCCCTCCATCCATCCAGCCCCACATGCCCCATCCATCCATCCATCCCCACACGCCCCATCCCTCCCCACACACCCCATCCCTTCATCCCTCCATCCGTCCATCCATCCCCACACACCCCATCCCTCCCTCCATCCATCCCCACACACCCCATCCATCCATCCATCCATCCATCCATCCGTCCATCCATCCCCACACACCCCATCCCTCCCTCCATCCATCCCCACACACCCCATCCATCCATCCATCCATCCATCCATCCCCACACACCCCATTCCTCCATCCCTCCATCCATCCCCACACACCCCATCCCTCCCTCCATCCATCCAGCCCCACATGCCCCATCCCTTCATCCCTCCATCCTTCCATCCATCCATCCCCAAACGCCCCATCCCTCCATCCATCCCCACACGCCCCATCCATACCTCCATCCCTCCATCCCCACATGCCCCATCCATCCATCCCTCCATTCATCTAGCCCCACACACCCCATCCCTCCCTCCCTCCATCCATCCATCCCCACACACCCCATCCCTCCCTCCCTCCCTCCATCCCCACACACCCCATCCCTCCATCCATCCCCACATGCCCCATCCATCCATCCCTCCATTCATCTAGCCCCACACACCCCATCCATCCGTCCACCCCCACATGCCCCATCCCTCCAACCATCCCTCCATCCCACACGCCCCATCCCTCCATCCCTCCATCCATCCCCACACATCCATCCATCCACCCACACACACCTCATCCATCCGTCCGTCCACCCCCACATGCCCCATCCCTCTCTCCATCCCTCCATCCCCACACACCCCATCCATCCATCCCTCCATCCCCACACACCCCATCCATCCCCTTGCATCCTCTCCCTCCCCTCCAATCACTAATTGAACACACGCACCCCGACCCTTTCCCAGCCCTCCCCCCGGATCCTTTCACCCCCACACCCCTTTAACACCCAATGGTGGCCATCTTTTTTGCCTCCCATTCACCACTTAACCATGGAAGGTTCCTGGCCTCGGGTGTGTGGTGTGGGGGGAGGTGGGGCACAGTGACCCTAGTCTTTGGGGGGAGGGTCTAGCAGACTCCCAGGCCCTTCTGCACAGCCCCATGGGAAGGTTCCCCTGCTTCCTGTCCCCCCAGAATGGAGGTCCCTCACCAATGCCCTGCTCAGTGCATCTGGTCTTCAACCCCTATCGGTTTTGGACAGGACTCCTGGGTTCTCTCCCCGGCTCTAGGAGGGGAGTGGGGGCTGGTGCTTAGAGCAGGGGGCTGGGAGCCAGGACTCCTGGGTTCTCTCCCTGGTTTTGCGAGG
Organism: Emydoidea blandingii; assembly: GCA_036785055.1. Classification (NCBI taxonomy): domain Eukaryota; kingdom Metazoa; phylum Chordata; order Testudines; family Emydidae; genus Emydoidea; species Emydoidea blandingii. The sequence goes on along the minus strand of JAXIVB010000088.1, from coordinate 108,584 downwards.
GGAGTGGGGGCTAGTGGGTTAGAGCAGGGGGGGCTGGGAGCCAGGACTCCTGGGTTCTCTCCCCAGCTCTGAGAGGGGAGTGGGGGCTGGTGCTTAGAGCAGGGGGGGGCTGGGAGCCAGGACTCCTGGGTTCTCTCCCTGGTTTTGCGAGGGGAGTGGGGGCTAGTGGGTTAGAGCAGGGGGGGCTGGGAGCCAGGACTCCTGGGTTCTCTTCCTGGCTCTGGGAGGGGAGTGGGGGCTGGTGGTTAGAGCAGGGGGGCTGGGAGCCCGGACTCCTGGGTTCTCTCCCCGGCTCTGGGAGGGGAGTGGGGGCTGGTGCTTAGAGCAGGGGGCTGGGAGCCAGGACTCCTGGGTTCTCTCCCTGGTTTTGCGAGGGGAGTGGGGGCTAGTGGGTTAGAGCAGGGGGGGCTGGGAGCCAGGACTCCTGGGTTCTCTCCCCAGCTCTGGGAGGGGAGTGGGGGCTGGTGGTTAGAGCAGGGGGGGCTGGGAGCCAGGACTCCTGGGTTCTCTCCCCAGCTCTGGGAGGGGAGTGGGGGTTGGTGGTTAGAGCAGGGGGGGCTGGGAGCCAGGACTCCTAGGTTCTCTCCCCGGCTCTGGGAGGGGAGTGGGGGCTGGTGCTTAGAGCAGGGGGGGCTGGGAGCCAGGACTCCTGGGTTCTCTTCCTGGCTCTGGGAGGGGAGTGGGGGCTGGTGCTTAGAGCAGGGGGGGCTGGGAGCCAGGACTCCTGGGTTCTCTTCCTGGCTCTGGGAGGGGATTGGGGGCTAGTGGATCAGAGCAGGGTTCTATGCCCAACCCATGGGGCCTGCCCTGCCCTGTCTCCCCAGTGCCTGGCCAGACCCGCGTGCCGTGCTGATGGGAGAGAGCTGGAGAAAAACCACGGAGGAGATCGGCACCGTCTATGACATCAAGGAGAAACTTGGGGCGTGAGTCACCCAGCAAGGGGGGGGCACAAATCCTGGGGAGGGGTGAATAGACTGGGGGCAGGTTGCGGGGGGCTGGGAGCCGGGGCTCCTGGGTTGGTGACTCTGGGGGACGTATCCGCTCTCCAGCATCTCCATGCCTCAGTTTCCCCCTCTCTGCATTGCTGGGGTGGGGGGCAGCCACCCATGTTGGTCTGTCCCGCAGAGGGGCCTTCTCGGAGGTGTTCCTGGCTCAGGAGCGGGGCTCCCAGCGGCTGGTGGCCCTGAAATGCATCCCCAAGAAGGCGCTGCGGGGCAAGGAGGTGGCTGTGGAGAATGAAATTGCCGTGCTCCGGAAGTAAGGGGGGTCCGAGGGGGAGGGGTGTGTGGCTGGGGGGGAGGGGTGTGTGGCTGGGGAGCAGGGGGGAGGGGTGTGTGGCTGGGGAGCAGAGGGGGAGGGGTGTGTGGCTGGGGCGCTGGGGGGAGGGGTGTGGGGAGGGGTGTGTGGCTGGGGCGCTGGGGGGAGGGGTGTGGGGAGGGGGGAGGGGTGTGTGGTTGGGGAGCAGGGGGGAGGGGTGTGTGGAGGGGGAGGGGTGTGTGGATGGGGAGCAGGGGGGAGGGGTGTGTGGAGGGGGAGGGGTGTGTGGCTGGGGCGCTGGGGGGAGGGCTGTGGGGAGGGGGAGGGGTGTGGGGATGGGGAGCTGAGGGGACGGGTGTGTGGGTGGGGAGCTGGGGGGTTGGGGGCTCTGGGGTTGTTTCGGGGGCTGACCCCCCCCCGCTCCGTTGCAGGGTCCATCACGAGAACATTGTGGCTTTGGAGAACATCCACGAAACTCCCACACACCTGTACCTGGCCATGCAGCTGTGAGCCCGGACGCCTGGGTTCTGCTGGGGGAGGGGGGGCTGGTGGTTCGAGCAGGGAGGGCTGGGAGCCAGGACTCCTGGGTTCTCTCCCCGGCTCTGGGAGCGGGGTGGGCCGTGGTGGTTGGGGCTGTGAGCCCGGACTCCTGGGTTCTCTCCCGGGCTCTGGGAGGGGAGTGGGGGCTGGTGGGTTAGAGCAGGGGGGGCTGGGAGCCAGGACTCCTGGGTTCTCTCCCTGGCTCTGGGAGGGGAGTAGGGGCTAGTGGTTAGAGCAGGGGGGGCTGGGAGCCAGGACTCCTGGGTTCTCTCCCCGGCTCACGGGGGGTCTCCGGCAGGGTGACGGGGGGGGAGCTGTTTGACCGGATCGTGGCGCGGGGGCACTACACGGAGCGGGACGCCAGCCGCCTCATCCGGCAGGTGCTGGGCGCCGTGAGCTACCTGCACCAGCTAGGCGTCGTGCACCGGGACCTCAAGGTGAGGGGCGGGGCCGCATCGAGGGGGCGTGGTCTCAGAGGGGCCCTGGGTGGAGGCGGAGTCACAGCAGGGGGCGGAGTCTCAGAGGGGATGGGGGGGTTAGGGGCATGAGGGGGGATTGTGGGTGCAGTCTGTGGGGGGGGCTGCGCTCTGGGGGGGTCGTGGGGGCTGCAGGGAGGGGATGGGGGTGTCTCTGCCCAGATGCCCCCCAGTGTAACCCCTCCCGTGCCCCCCAGCCCGAGAACCTGCTCTACGCCAGCCCCCTCGAGGACGCCAAGATCATGATCACGGATTTCGGGCTCTCCAAGCTGGAGTCGGACGGGGTGATGGCCACGGCCTGCGGGACCCCCGGCTACGTGGGTGAGGGCCTGGGGGCAGTTTGGGGGCGCTGGGGACATGGGGGGAGTTTGGGGGGCCGGGGCAGTTTGGGGGGGTCGGGCAGGTAGGGATATGGGGGGCAGTTTGGGGGGGGCGGGGCAGTTTGGGGGGCCGAGGGCATGGGGGCAGTTTGGGGGGGCCGGGGCAGTTTGGGGGGCCAAGGGCATGGGGGCAGTTTGGGGGGGCCGGGGACATGGGGGGCTGGGGGCAGGCGGGGGCAGTTTGGGGGGGCCGGGGACATGGGGGGCAGTTTGGGGGGGCCAGGGCACTGACTCCCGTCTCTCGCCCGCCAGCCCCCGAGCTCCTGGAGCAGAAGCCCTACGGGAAAGCCGTGGATTCCTGGGCGCTGGGCGTCATCTCCTACATCCTGTAAGTCCCGCCCTTGCCGGGGGTGAGAGAACCCAGGCGTCCGGGGGGCACCACTACCAGGGGTCCCCACAGCACACCCGGACCCGCAGAATGGGACCCAGGCGTCTGAGGTGGCGAACAGGACCCAGGTGTCCGGGCTGGTGTCTCTGGGGAGGGGAGGAGACATGGGGCAGGGGACCCAGGCATCCGGGCTGGTGTCTCTGGGGAAGGGAGGAGACATGGGGCAGGGGACCCAGGTGTCCGGGAGGGCTGTGGGGGGCACTGGCCCCGGGCAAGGGGTGTCCATGGGGGGGTCCCCCGTCTCTCACCCCCCTGTCCCCCTCCAGGCTGTGCGGTTACCCCCCCTTCTACGACGACAACGACTCCGAACTCTTCGCCCAGATCCTCAAAGGGGAGTTCGAGTTCGACTCGCCCTATTGGGATGATATCTCGGACTCGGGTGAGACCCCGCGGGGGGGCCCCGAAATCTGGGTGGGGGCCCTGGGAGGCAGGCAGCGGAACCTGGAGGGGCTCGGACAGCAGGCAGGGGTGGTCCCTACATGGGAGGGGATATGGGGGTCCCCCATATGGGAGTGGGGGGTCACTACGTGGGAGGGGGAATGGGGGTCCCCCATATGGGAGTGGGGGGTCCCTACGTGGGAGGGGATATGGGGGTCCCCTGCTCACAGGGACCCCCCCTCTCCCCCCAGCCAAGGATTTCATCCAGCAGCTGCTGCAGCGGGACCCCGAGACGCGCTACACGTGCGAACAGGCCCTGCAGCACCCGTGGTGAGCGCCCCTCCATGGGACGGGAGGGGGTGGGGGGTCCCCCTCCAGAGCCCCCTGACCTTTCACCTCTGACCCCCCCCAGGATCTCGGGGGACACGGCGCTGGACAAAAACATTCACGGCTCCGTCAGCGAACAGATCCAGAAAAACTTCGCCAGGACTCAGTGGAAGGTGAGCCCCGGACACCTGGGTCCCGTTCCTCCACCCCAGACGCCTGGGTCCCTTGTCCTTGCCTCAGATGCCTGGGTCCCGTCCCCAGAGGGTGGGTGCCCTGGGGGTCCCCCTAGGGGCTCGCTGTCCCGGACACCTGGGTCCCGTCCCCAGAGGGTGGGTGCACTGGGGGTCCCCCTAGGGGCTCGCTGTCCCGGACACCTGGGTCCCGTCCCCAGAGGGGTGGGTGCACTGGGGGTCCCCCTAGGGGTTAGCCATCCCGGATGCCTGGGTCCCGTCCCGGGGGGGGGCTCACGCAGTATATTCTCTGTGCCCCCCAGCGAGCTTTCAACGCCACGTCCTTCCTGCGCCACATCACCAAGCTGGGGCAGGGCCCCGAGGCCGACGAGCCGGCGGAGGAGGCACCAGGGGAGCCGAGCGGGGACTGGTGACCCCAGAGGTGAGAACGGGGTGGGGGGGGCGGGGGTGATGATTGGCTCCTCCCCACTTTAGCCACGCCCATATACCCACCCAGGCCACGCCCCCAGCACACTCTTGCATCTGACCACACCCCCAGCGGAGCTCCACTGGCCACGCCCACAGAACAACCCCCACACTGGCCACGCCCCCAACTAGCCACGCCCCATCTCTCCCTGGTTTAGCTCCGCCCCCCATACAGGGGCTGGCCACCAGAGAGGTGAGAACAGGCCCCCCCGTCCCACAGGGCCCCCCCAGTGCTCATGGTCTCTCCCCCCCTTTTCTCCCTGCAGGTGCTGGTATCTGCATGAGCCGCCCAACTGCATGAAGGACCAAACCCCAGACCCAGCCGCCCCACAGTAGCCCCCTCTGGGGCTGGGCATCCTCCGACCACAGCCCCCCCCACCTCTCCCAACTCACCGCTGGGCCCCCCCCCACCCCACTGGCTCAGGGGGCGACCAGAGAGAGCTGAGGCATGGATGGGGAGGTGTTAAAAGGAGAAAAAGCCCCCCCCCCCGGGCACCACAGACTGCAATGAGACGTGGGCTGCGGGTCAGGAGTGAGGGGCACCGGCAGGGCTGGGGGGGGGCAGGGCAGGGGGGAGGGGCTGCGGGTCAGGAGTGAGGGGCACCGGCAGCGCTGGGGGGGGGCAGGGCAGGGGGGAGGGGCGGGGGGGCACTTTCACATCCCAGGGTCTGTCAATAATAAAACCTGTCAAACTAGTTGAGGAGTATCATGGAGTTTTGCACCATCGACCCTGGTATCCTGCCTGGCACTATGGGGCTGGTGGGTTAGAGCGGGGGGGGCTGGGAGCCAGGACTCCTGGGTTCTCTCCCTGGGAGGGGGTGCCCCCTGCCTCCATCCATGAGTGGGAGCCGGGGCCTCATTTGCATGTTGATTGTGGGGCGGGGGTTGGAGCCATGGTGGGGGCCGCGAAGGGCAGGAAGCCGGGGGCGGGTCACTGGGGGAGGCGTCACCCCGACTGTAACCACGGGCCGGCAGGGCTGGGTGTTGGAGCCGCGCGCCCAGCGGCAGGTCGTGGGGTGGGGGGGAGCTAGGAAGGGCCGGGGCAGTGTGGGGTCCATGGGGCGGGGGGGGGAGGGGACTGAGGTTTCTGGAGCTCTGCGGGCCTGGCTGGCCGGTCTCTGGGCTGGGCCGTGGGCCGGTGCTGGAAATCCCCCCACCTGGGTTACGGGATCACAGAGCCGGGCCCAGCTGGGCGAGGGCCCCACGACCCCGGACTGCAAACCCCGAGTGCTTTTCTGGCTCTTTGCCAGGACGTCTGGCCGTGCCTCAGTTTCCCCATCTGCTGCATCCTTCCGAGCGGACACAGTGGGGCTGGGGGGTGTATCCCAATGTCCCACCTGCCCCCCCAGATCAGACCCAGGGGCTCCCCCTGTTTGACCGGAGGCAGGTGGCCGGGGTGGGGGATCCCTGTCTGGGGCGAAGGCCACGGCCCCTCATGACATTCTCCGTGTCTGGCCGGGTCCCCGTCGTGCCCGGAGGAAGGGGCCGTGCCCAGCGCGCACGCACGCACGCACGCACACACACACACTCACTCACTCACTCACTCACTCACTCTGCTCTCAGCTGGATGCTCAGGGTGCTGTCCTGAGACCACTAACAATGGACACGGCCAAATGGGGCCCAGTTCTGGGTTGGGGGGGTTCTGTCCCCGGCCGTCCTATAACCCCCTCCTCTCTCGCTGCAGGGGGGAAGGGGAGGGACCCAGGCGTCCGGGCAGGGGAGGAAAAGGGCAGCCTGGGTATCTGGGGGGGGGAGAGAGGAGGGGCCAAGGCGTCCGGGCGGGGCCGGGCTGGGGGGAACCCAGGCGTCCGAGTACCGGTAGGGGGAGGGGGGAACAGTGAGAGGAAGCAAAAGGAACCCAGGTGTCCAGGTAGGGAGACAGGAGGAAGGAAAAGGGGCCCCTGGGGGGGAGGGACACCCGACTAATCCCCTTCCCTCCACCAGCAGTAGCCCCGGCCCACCCTCAGGAACGGCTCTAGTTCCTTTCTGAGCCCTGCTAGGCCTTCACAGCGTCCTGTGGCAGGGAGTTCCCCAGGCTACTGTCGTCCTTTGGCTTGTCTCACACCTGCTGCCTGCTCAGTTCATGGGGTGACCCCTGGTTCTTGTGTGAGGAGGAGGAGTAAACGACGCGTCCTGGTTTACTTCCTCCGCCCCCCGCGGGACTGTTCTGGGATATTTTTGTGGTCGCACCAGGGAGTCACAGAGAGGCACTTTCTGACTCCAAGGTCTCTCTCGAGTGGCAGCAGCTAATTCAGAGCCCATCCTTGTATCTGCAGAGTTGGGATGGGGTTATCAGCGTTGAATTTCGCCTGCCAGTTTGTTGCCCCGTCACCCAGTTTTGTGAGGTCCTTTTTTGTATCGTCTGTAAATTTTGCCACCTCACCGATATGTCGACTAGGACGGGGCCCAGCACAGACCCCTGGGAGACACCACGAGGTCCCTCGTCCCATGCTGAGAACTGACCATTTATTCATCTTCCTTTGCTCGAGGGACCGTGTCAAAGGCCTTCTGACAATCTAAGTCCACGATCTCCACTGGATCCCCTTGGCCACGTGCTGGTGGATCCCCTCAGAGAAGTCTAGTAGATTGGTGAGGTACAATTTCCCTTTACAAAATCCACGTTGCCTCTTCCCCCACAAGTCGTGGTGAGCTCCGTGTCTGGCCGTTCTGTTCTCGACGACACTTGCGAGCCGTTGGCCCGGGACTGAAGTCAGACTCACCGGCCTGTAATTGCCGGGGGCACCGCTGGAGCCCTTGATAACCATCGGCGGCACAGGAGCCGTCCTCGTCATCGGGGACAGAAGCGGATTTCAAGGAGGTTACAGACGACAACGGCACGTCTGAGTTCCTGCCGAAGGCCCGGCTGAGCCCATCTGGGCCTGGGGACTGAGTGCGGGTTAGTTTATCAGTTTGTTCCAAACCCTCCTCTAGCGACACCTCAATCCGGGACAGTTCCTCAGATCTGTCACCTAAACAGACGGGCTCAGGTTTGGGAATCTCCCTCCCATCCTCAGCCGTGAAGACTGAATTCGATTCATTTCTCCGCAATGGCCTTGTCGTCCTTGAGTGACCCTTTAGCAGCTGGCTCGCCCAGGGGCCCCACGGGTCGCGGAGCAGCTCCTGCTTCTGCTGCGACGGCCCCAGGCTCCGGCTCGCTGCTCTTCACGCTCGGTTTTGGCCCAATTCTGTAATTGCCCCTCATTTGCCAGAGTCCGGCTCCTCCCCAGGCCTTCCCGGCCCCGGTCCAAGGCCGCCCTTCGCCTCTCAGCACCTCTCTCCCTCGGCTGGCTCGTTTCTGGTTCTCACCCTGGGGTTTTTGAGGAAGGGAACTGACCCCCGCTGCTGGCGACGACCCGAACCAAACCCAGCTCTCACGTATCCCCCAGCGCTCCCGGCTCGGGGGTCTCCCCATCGCGGCCTGGCCCCGGCCCCGGAGCCGCCCCGGGCGGCTGGACGGATTCTCCTGCCGGCCTGGGGAGCTGGGAACCCCCTTCACTGACACAGGACGCGTAGACGCTGCCCCCCCCCCCGAGGAAACGTGAACTGGCGAAACGCTGCGTTCGAATTGGCCAGCGACGGGGTCGAGCCACCCGCCCGCCCGTTACAACCGAGGCCTAATTAGTGATCCAATGGTGACAATTGTCCCCCCCCGGCTCCCCCGCTGGGTCCTGGAACTTGGGGGGACCAGCTTCCTCCCCCACGACCACTTCCTGGGCCGTCAAACACCCAGAGCAAACCAGGCCCGAGAGGCCCAGCGCCCTGAATAAACCAGGTCGGGACGTTGCCAGCAGCTGACGCCGGCCGGCCGGGGGGGGGGGGCGCGTCGCAGAGCAGAACCGGGGCCCCACCCCCGCCATGCCGGACGCCAGGGGATGGAGCAGCTGCCGGCTCCCACCGCAAATCTCCCCCACAGCTTCCCACCCCCCAACCTCCCCGGGGCGGGAGGGGAGCCCAGGGCCAGGCTAGCAGGGGCTGCGGGTCGGGAGTGAGGGGCACCGGCAGGGCTGGGGGGGGCAGGGCTGGGCTAGCAGGGGCTGCGGGTCGGGATGAGGGGCACCGGCAGAGCTGGGGGGGCAGGGCTGGGCTAGCAGGGGCTGTGGGTCGGGAGTGAGGGGCACCGGCAGAGCTGGGGGGGCAGGGCTGGGCTGGCAGGGGCTGTGGGGCGGGAGTGAGGGGCACCGGCAGAGCTGGGGGGGCAGGGCTGGGCTAGCAGGGGCTGCGGGTCGGGAGTGAGGGGCACCGGCAGAGCTGGGGGGGCAGGGCTGGGCTAGCAGGGGCTGTGGGGCGGGAGTGAGGGGCACCGGCAGAGCTGGGGGGGCAGGGCTGGGGGGCAGGGGCTGCGGGCTAGGAGTGAGGGGCACTGGCCAGGCTGGGGGGGGGATCCCAGGGCCGGGCTGGCAGGGCCTGCGGGGTCCCCCCCCCCCGATTGACGAGCCAGCCCCTCGCCATGCGCTGGGGGCACATTTAGAAAATCAAACGTTGGCCCCTTTAATCTTTGGCAGCCGGTTTCGTCCACAGCATTGACGGGGTCACAGCCGGTTTCGTCCACAGCATTGACGGGGTCACAGGAAATAAAAAATAAATTACTTTTAAAAAACCCAAATCCAGCCACGTTAGAAACCCCCCAGCCGTGAAAAAATAGACTCTACCAATCAAACCGGGGGGAACCCAGGCTTCCGGGCCCCCCCGCAGTCAGCAACGGGGCCGATGTCCATGGAAAGGAAATGCAGGCACCAGGCAGACCCCCCCTCAGCTCCCTCCCCGGGGGGGTTCGCTCCGGGGTCCCCCTTGGAATGTGAAACGAACCCCCCCCCGTGGGGTCCGAGCCCCTCACCCCGGCCTCAGGCCTCGGCGCCCCCAGTCAGTTCCGGGGGGGGGAGCTCCGGTCGCGTCGCAGAGACGGCCCCCCCCGGCTGGTTCCCGACGACTCGGCTCTGCTCCGGGGCCGGCCCCAGGGGCTCTGGCAGACGGGGGGCGGGGAGCCCCCCAGCAGGCCGTGGGGCAGGACGCGCAGCAGCAGGCGGCGCAGCGGGCGCGTGTAGCCGTTCTCGGTGCCCACGCACTGGTACCGGCCCTCGTCCGCCGGCGTCACCGGGCCCAGCAGGGCCCCCTGGGGCGTCTGCAGCAGGACCCGCTCCCGGGGCAGCTGGGGGGCAGAGAGAGACACGGGGGGGGGGTGTCAGATCCTCCATGCCCCCCCCCAGGGCAATGGGGGGCTGTAGCTGGGGGGGGGTCACTCACCGGGCGCCGGGTGCCGCCCTCCGGCTGCAGCAGCCACCGGACCTGGGCATGGGGGGAGGGGGGCCGGCACTCCAGGAACACGCTGCCCCCCTCCACCCCGAACTGCACCTGCTCCGCCAGCTCCTGCTCCGCTGGGGGGGGGGGACACACGTCAGTGGGGGCAGCAACAGGGACACCCCCCCTCCCCGAGCCGGGAGAGAACCCAGGCATCTGGGCTGCCCCCAGCCCCCCACTCCCCTCCCCTCCCCGAGCTGGGAGAGAACCCAGGCGTCCTGGCTCCCAGCCCCCCACTCTCCTCCCCTCCCCGAGCCAGGAGAGAACCCAGGTGTCCAGGCTGCTCCCAGCCCCCGCCGCGAGGGGCACTCACCCAGGGCGTTGAAGCCACGGCACTGGCGAACGGGGTCTCCATGTTTGATGTCCTGGCGCCGGACACGCCTGGCGAGGGGGGGGTGGGGGGAGACACAGCATCAGCTCCCTACCAGCTGCACCCGTCGCCCCCTCTGGCCCCCCCCGCTTGAAGCCCCCGCCCCCCCGGGGCGCGGGACCCAGGCGTCGGCAGCTCACCTGGCGGGGGCGGGGCTGTATCGGGCCCCTCCCCCCAGGGCACGGGACCCAGGCGTCCGGGCGGCTCACCTGGCGGGGGTGGGGCTGTAGCGGGCGCAGCGGCGGCCGTCCCAGGCGCAGTGGGGGTCCCGGCCAGGCAGCAGTCGGCGCAGGCCGGGCCGTAGGCCCCACAGCGATGGAGGCTCAGCTGGGTCAGGCCCACATCCGAGGAGACGTACAGCTGGTGCTGGGGGGAGACGTGCACCTGAGGGACGGACCCCCCCAGACCCACTGAGCCCCCCACCCTCCCAGAGCTGGGGAGAGAATGCAGGAGTCCTGGCTCCCAGCCCCCCTGCTCTAACCCACCAGCCCCCACTCCCCTCCCAGAGCCGGGGAGAGAACCCAGGAGTCCTGGCTCCCAGCCCCCCTGCTCTAACCCACCAGCCCCCACTGCCCTCCCAGAGCCGGGGAGAGAACCCAGGCGTCCGGGCCCCCAGCCCCCCTGCCAGACCATGGCGCCTCTGGGGCAGTAGCCCTGCCCCGACCTACCCGCTTTGACGAAATCCAGAGGGTCTTCACGGGGGCCGGGGTCTGTGGGGAGAAGGGAGGGGCGGTGAAGCCACTGGAGAGGGGGAGAGGCGGAGCCAGGAAAGAAGGGGCAGGGCTAAGATGCAAGGGTGGAACAAAAGGGGTGGGCCAAGAGGAAAGGGGCGGGGCCTGGGCAGCAGGGGCGGGGCCTCTCACCTTGAACACCTCCACCTCCTCCAGCGTCAGCTCCTCCAGGACGCCTGGGTCCTTGGGCAGCACCACCACTTTCTGCACCGTGCCCCGGTCTGAGGGGGGAGGGGAGAGGAGAGAGCACCTGAGATGGGGGAGCCACTGCCCCCCGCAGGGACCCAGGCGTCCGGGCTCCCATCCCTCCTCCCCCACCCAGGCCAGGGATGGGACCCAGGCGTCCGGGCACCCATCCCTCCTCCCCACCCAGGCCAGGGGTGGGACCCAGGTGTCCGGGCACCCATCCCTCCTCCCCCACCCAGGCCAGGGGTGGGACCCAGGCGTCCGGGCTCCCATCCCTCCTTCCCCCCCAGGCCAGGGGTGGGACCCAGGTGTCCAGGCTCCCATCCCTCCTCCCCACCCAGGCCAGAGATGGGACCCAGGCGTCCGGGCTTCCGCCGGGGATGGGACCCAGGCGTCCGGCGTACCGGTGCCGAGGAAGAGCACTTCGTAGCGCCCGTCGGCCGCCTGGGCCAGGTCGACAGCCAGCGTGGTGAAGCCGTAGGGGAGGCCAGCGCGGACCAGCAGGGGGTGCCGCGGCACCGGGTACACGGGGTCGTACATCAGCGGGTGCGAGCGCACGAACATCACCAGCTCATCTGGGAACTCGCGCGTGGAGCCCAGTCCTGGGGTGAAGGCGCCGCCCGGGCACTGCGGGGACAGAGCGGGAGAACCCAGGCGTCCGGCCCCAGCCCCACCCCCTCCCAGAGCCGCCGCCCCCCGGCCCCCACCCCTCCCAGAGCCGGGGAGTGAACCCAGGCGTCCAGCCCCAGCCCCACCCCCTCCCAGAGCCGGGGAGTGAACCCAGGCGTCCGGGCCCCCAGCCCCCACTCCCGTCCCAGAGCCGGGGAAAGAACCCAGGAGTCCTGGCCCCCAGCCCCCCTGCTCTAATCACCAGCCCCCACTCCCCTCCCAGAGCCATGGAGAACCCAGGCGTCCGGGCCCCCAGCCCCCACTCACGGCTCCGGGGCGGGGGTAGGGCACGCGACCGGTGTAGGGCACCCACTGGTAGCTGTGCCCCTCTTTGTGGGCGAAGGGGCCATTAAACGCGCTGCGGATGGTGCTCAGGGGGTACACGCAGACGGCCGAGCCCCGGAACACCGACCTGGGGGAACAGGGGGGTTACAGACCGCCCAGCCCCCCTGGGGTCGCCCTGCCCCCTCCGAGACCCCACCCCCAAATCCCCAGCCCCCCGACTCACCCCAGGGTGGAGAACAGCCCGTATACCCGGGGGTTCTTCTCGTCCTGAGTGGGCAGCAGGAAAACATCTCCTGGAAAGCGGGGCGGGGGGGAGATGAATCACAGATAGAACCCAGGCGTCCGGGCTCCCTTCCCATCCCCCACTGCTGTAACCCACTCCCTGCCCACAGCTGGGAGAGAACCCAGGCATCTGGGCCCCGCTCCCATCTGTGACCTTCTTCCACACCCTGTATTCAGCCCCCCGCCCCTGTGACCGGCTGCACTACTACGGTCCCCGCTCTGACGTCTGCCCGGATGAAAGCTCGTAACCCGCTGAACATCAGTGTCCAGTGAAACATGCGTGGCGACCTCGGCCGTGGGGTGAGACGTTCCCTGCCCACGAACGCGGCTGGGACCTGCCCCAGGGCCAGAGGGAAAACGTCGGTGTCACCCCGGGGCCGTCCCCACACCTGACTCTCTCGCGGCTCGGACGCGGCTCTTGGCAGCTTGTCCTGGCTGGCGCGGTCGGGACTAGGAATTCGCGGGCGTTCGGCTACGGCTCAGACTGAGCCCCGGGGAACGTCCCTGCCCCCCCCCGCCCGGCCCCCCCAGGCTCACGCAGCTCGTCGAAGAAGGTCTCCACTCCATCCTCGCCCATCACGGAGCAAACCAGCCGGGCCTTCAGGAACGTCGTCCACTTATTAACCAGGGCCCGCTGCCCACCGTCGTCGTTCTGGGAGAGACACAGGGGACAAGGATCGGCTCGCCCGGCACCGAGGTGCAGCCGCCTCTGGGGCAGAGCCCTTGGGAACAGCCGCACAGAATGCCGCATGGGATGGCCCACCTGGGGCGGAGATGCAGCCACCTCTGGGGCGGGGCGGCTGGGGAGCAGTTTGGGACAGGAAGTGAAGCAGATGCCTGTTATTGACTCAAACTGAAGTGGAAGTTTCGAGAGGGCGAACGGGCCCCTCCGAACTGCAATTCGGCCCGGACGCCAGGGTTCAATCCCTGAATTTCGGGGCGGGGGAAAAGCCAGGCTGGGGAGCTAGCCCCTGACTGCCAGGGGAGAGCACCCCCTGCCCAGCCCACGCCCGGACCCCCGGCGCCCCCTGCACGACACTCACCAGACAGACCCGGCCGACCCGGGCCAGCACGCCGGGCCCACGGTGCCCTCCAGCGCCCGCTCACGGAAGAAGAAATAGAGCTTGTCGTCGCTGCGCTCGGAGCTGTCCGGCACCACGTGGGCCCGGAGGAAAACAGGGTCTGGGGGGGAGGTGGGGGCGGAGCCAAGGTGAGTGCAACGCCCGCGTCTGCCACCAAGGGGCACTGCTAACCAGAGCACCCCCGGTCCAGCCAGCACCCCCCACTCCCGACCCGCAGCCCCCCCGGCCCAGCCATTGCCCCTCACTCCCGACCCGCAGCCCCCCCAGCCCGGCCCCCCAGCACCCCTCTCTCCCGGCCCCCCCGTACCATGCAGCCAGCGCGAGTCGTACTGCTCCGTGCGCACGGCCGGCCGGGGGCCAGGGTGCGGAAAAGCGCCGCGTCGGTGCCCATGAAATCCACGTGCAGCCCGGCGTAGAGCGTCCCATCTGCGGGGCAGGGGGGGGCCGTGAGAGGGGGAATGAGACCCCCCCACACAGAGCAGCCCCCCCCCCCCCCCCCGCAGAGGGACAGACAGATTCCGGCCCCCCCTGTAATGAAGTGGGGGGTTCTCTGGGTTTTGTCACTGGTTTGCACGCCGAGGGGGTGGGACTCGGTGTCCCTGGTTTAACGAGGGGAGGGGAGAGGGAGTTCGTTGGGACACAGACCCGGAGAGGGAACTTGGGACCCCGGCCGACGGCCTGGAGAACAGAGACCCCAGCGACTGGTGACCGGGTGACCCGGAGTTGCAGCCGGTTCTGGCCAGTGGGGGAACAATGGGCTGCGGGGAGAGGACCCCGGTGACCGGACCAGCCGGTTCCAGCCCGAGGGGCCAGAGGACAGAAGAGGGGAGAGGGGGCCCAGGCGACCCTGTTTCCCTGGAGAGAAGACAATGGACGGAGGGGGGCTTGGGGCCGGGGGTATCAGATGCCCAGCTGGGGAGCAGGGGGCTCTGGGCTGGAGAGGGGGAGCAGGCAGAGCCCCCCTGGATGCAGGGAGACTGGGATGTGCTGGGCTGAGGGGGGCCAGGCCTGAGGCCGGAGAGTTTCCTGTGCTGGGGTCAGACGCTCGATAACCCTCCTGTGTGACGCTGGCTGAGAGTCGCTCCGGGCTAGAGAATGGGGGGGGGCATTATTCCCTTTTGGGGGTGGAGGCCCCGGGGGCCCAGAGCGAGGGGACTCCCTGGGGAGCCCACGGCGAGAGACGGACGTGCTAAGGCTCAGAGAGGTGTGGCTCCAGGAGGTGGAGGGGCCTGACCCCGAGAGAGAGGGGACCCCGAGAAGGGCTGTCCCACTAAAAGGGGTACCCCCCACGGACCACACGGGGCCAGGAGTGGGCCCGACCTGGGAGTCCGTGACACCCGCAGCCCCCACTTACTGACGAGCATGGCCAGGCTGCTCTGCCGGGGGTCGTACGGGCAGCGCCCCTTCCCCGGCTCCAGCGACCGCGGCACCATGCGGAACAGGTACTCCTGGGCGGGGACGGGGGGGCAGGGGTCAGAGCTCTTACCCCCAGCACCCTGCCCTGCTACCCCAGCCCCCACTCCACTCCCAGAGCAGGGGAGAGAACCCAGGCGTCCGGGCTCCCAGCCCCCCCTGCTCTAACCCACCAGCCCCCCTCCCCTCCCAGAGCCGGGAGAGAACCCAGGAGTCCTGGCTCCCAGCCCCCCCGCTCTAACTACCAGCCCCCACTCCCCTCCCAGAGCCAGGGAGAGAACCCAGGAGTCCTGGCTCCCAGCCCCCCGCTCTAACCACCAGCCCCCCCTCCATCCCAGAGCCAGGAGAGAACCCAGGCGTCCCGGCTCCCAGCGCCCCCAGCGGCGGGGGGGACCCAGGCGTCCGGCTCACCTGCGACCTCCAGCCGCGGTGCACCAGGGCGCAGACGGGCTGGCAGGCCCCCGTCCCGCAGACGTACAGGTGGGTGCGGTTCACGGGCTCCACCAGACGCACGTAGTTGAAACACTCGCCCTGGGCGGGGGGGGGGGCGCAGGCGGGTGAGTCGGGGCAGAGCTGGGACCCCAATGGGGGGAGGGAATCGCAGGAGGATCTGGGGGGGCAGAGACAAAGGGGGTCCCAGGGGGCAGATTCCCGGCAGGGGGGCGGGGGGCAGGGGGGCAACTGGGGAAGCCCTGCGTGGTCTCAGGAGGGGGGTGACAGGGTGGGGGAGGGCTGTGGGGAGGGGGAACCGGGGGGGGGACTGGGGGGCCCTGCCCCATCTCACCCGCTGACCCTTCCCCGCCATGCGGCAGGCGCTCTGCTGACTCTGGGACGCCGGCCAGTGGATCTAGGCAGAGCAGAGACTGGGTCTGAGATGGGGACCCCAGAACCTGCCCCCCAGTGCGTGCTCCCGACTCCCGCCCCCTACACCCCTCCTGCCTCCCAGGGAACCCAGGCATCCGGGCACCCAGCCCCCACCCCCACCGCTCCAAACACCAGACCCCGCTCCCCTCCCAGAGAACTCAGGAGTCCGGGCTCCCCCCGAACCCCGCTCTAACCCGCCAGATCCTGCTCCCCTCCCAGAGCCAGGGAGAGACCCCAGGAGTCCTGGCTCCCAGCCCCCCCCCCCCTTGCTCTAACCCACTAGATCCCACCCACCATCCCAGAGCGGGGAGAGAACCCAGGAGTCCTGGCTCCAGCCCCCCCTGCTCTAACCCACCAGCCCGCACTCCCCTCCCAGAGCCGGGGAGAAACCCCAGGAGTCCTGGCTCCCAGCCCCCCCTGCTCTAACCACCAGCCCCACCCCCTCCCAGAGCCGGGGAGAGAACCCAGGAGTCCTGGCTCCCAGCCCCCCCTGCTCTAACCCACCAGCCCGCACTCCCCTCCCAGAGCCGGGGAGAGAACCCAGGCGTCCGGGCCCCCTTACGATGAGCGGCTCCTTGTTGACGTTGTGGAGGTCGAGGGCCACCAGGTAGTCACGGGCGCCCAGGTAGAGCCGGTCCTGGTCCTGGTCCACCAGCAGGATCCGATAGTCGCTGGTGTTGAAGGCGAAAGCGAAGGGCCGGGCGGTGCGGGTCTGCAGGAGCTCTGGGGGGAGCGATGGAGCTGGGATGGGACCCAGGCGTCCTGGCTCCCAGCCCCCCTGCTCTAACCACTAGTCCCTACTCCCCTCCCATAGCCAGGAGAGAACCCAGGCGTCCTGGCTCCCCGCCCCCCGCTCTAACCACTAGTCCCTACTCCCCTCCCAGAGCCATGGAGAGCACCCAGGAGTCCTGGCTCCCAGCCCCCCCTGCTCTAACCACCAGCCCCCACTCCCCTCCCAGCTCCCCCTCAAGAACCCAGGAGTCCTAGCGCCCCCCCCCCCCCACGGGCAGCAGCTGGAGTGGTCCCCACCCCCGTTAATCTGCCTGGCGCTGGCTGAGCTCAGGGGGTATTTTGGGGGTGGGGGGGCGCCGGGCAGAGCAAGCCCAGAAATAATCCCTGAAATCCCCCGGCCGCATTCCAGCCCCGTGCCAGGCCGCGCTGCGAGCTTCCCACCTGCAGTGACCTTGAGCGTGTCAATCCCCCCCCCCACGGGCACGGCTGGCACAGCCCCGGGGGGAGATTCCAGGCCAGGGTCCGAGAGCCGGGGCCAAGGGCAGGTTCCTGGGGGAGAAGGGGGGGCTAACAACTAGCCCCCCCCAACCCACCAGACCCCCCCTCCCCTCCCAGAGCTGGGGAGAGAACCCAGGAGTCCTGGCTCCCAGCCCCCCCTCTCTAACCACCAGCCCCCATCCCCCTCCCAGAGCGGGGAGAGAACCCAGGAGTCCTGGCTCCCAGCCCACCCTGCTCTAACCCACCAGCCCCCACTGCCCTCCCGGCGCCAGGGATGGGACCCAGGCGTCCTGCCGGAAATCCCACAAGCCCCAGGCTTTGCAGGCTTTGGGGGTGACCTCCAGCCAGCCCCATGCCAGGTGCCTGCTGCGGCGTGTCTGGGCCATGTGTCACAGCTATATCCAGCCAGGCTGGGACTGAGACAATGGGGGGAGCCACTGCCCCTGTGCATTGCACGACTGGATGGTGCGTTGCACGACTGGTCAGTGTGTTGCACGACAGGCGGGTGGTCCTGATGCATTGCACAGCTGGATGGTGCATTGTACGACTGGTCAGCGTGTTGCACGACAGGCAGGTGGTCTTGATGCATTGCACGGCTGGATGCCGCGTTGCACAGCTGGGTGCCGCGTTGCACGACTGGTCAGCATGTTGCACGACACAGGAGGCTGGGGGCGGGGGGGACTCAGCCCTGCTCGGCATTCTGGGTATTTTAAGCTTTTCTGGGAAAGCCGCTCCCTGCGGCCGGGTAACCAAATCCCGGAGTCCCCAGCAAGGGGGGGAGGAGCAGGGGGGCACCTCAGGTACCTCCGTACCACGTGCCCCCTGGTGACCTGGCCAGGACTCGGGCTGCCCGTCTGCTCGCACAGACACACGTGTGCACCAGCATCCAGGAGCAGGCGTGTTTGCCTAAACACACATCTCTGCAGGCGACCGCCCACGTCCTGCACACGTCTATCACCGTGTACGCACGCTTTGCACGTGCGTGTGACTCGCCACACGTGCCTGCCCACGCCCGTGTGCACGCCGGCCGGCTGGGAGCGGGCACGGGGGCTGCGCCCCCCTCACCTTTGTAGGACAGGTAGACGCGGGGGGCACTGAGGGGGCTAGACCAGGCCAGGGCGCAGGGCAGCACCAAACCCATCAGCAGGGCGGGCGCTGGGGGGGCCATGGTGGGGGCAGGCAGCACCTATGGGAGAAGGAGAAAAAGGTAGGCGGGGAGCAGGGAGGGGGACGGGGGACGCTCTCCCCTGGCAGGCAGGGCCGAGTGCTAGGGGGCCAGCAGTGGGGCAGGGGCGACCCACACCCGCCCAGGGGGGACACACTGCACTGCCCCCCAAACTCCCATGCAGGCCGGAGGGGCTGGGATACCCCAGCTGAGCCCCTCCCCTGCCAGGGACCCCCCCATCAGTGCCCCTGGGGAGTGCCCAACCCCCAAGAGCCCCCCCAGCCGAACCCCACCCCCTGCGGGCAGAGCAATGGGGTGAAGCCAGGGGACATGGCATGTGGGCCCCACCAGCCCTGTGCGGGGGGGGGTGGGGCCCTGATCTTCCCACCCCCCCTGCAGGGAACAAGCCCTCCCCCCACCCGGCCTCCTGCCTCCCTCGCCCCCAGCTGCACGAGCGACAACCTGCAGGCTCCACCCCCCAGGTGCGGCCAGGTGCATGCTGGGATGTGCAGCCCCCCCCTCGGGCCAGTCCCGAAATGTGCCCCCCCCCGTCCTTGCAGTTGGGGGGGAAGGGGGGGCTCCTTCACTTCCTGTCCCAAAGCGGGCACCTGCCCCCCAGCACCCCGGCCCCACAAGTGCCTGCATCCCAGGGCCAAGGAGACTACACAAAATCTAGGACAGCAGGGGCTGCGGGTCGGGAGTGGGGGGCGCTGGGGGGGGCAGGGGGCTGCGGGTCGGGAGTGGGGGGCGCTGGGGGGGGCAGGGGGCTGCGGGTCGGGAGTGAGGGGCACCGGCCGGGCTGGGGGGGGGCAGGGGCTGCGGGTCGGGAGTGGGGGGCACCGGCCGGGCTGGGGGGGGTCACCGGCCGGGCTGGGGGGGGGCAGGGGCTGCAGGTCGGGAGTGGGGGGCACCGGCCGGGCTGGGGGTTGCTGCAGGTCGGGAGTGGGGGGCGCTGGGGGGGGCAGGGGGCTGCGGGTCGGGAGTGGGGGGCACCGGCCGGGCTGGGGGTTGCTGCAGGTCGGGAGTGGGGGGCGCTGGGGGGGGGGCAGGGGCTGCAGGTCGGGAGTGGGGGGGGGCTGCGGGTCGGGAGTGGGGGGCGCTGGGGGGGCCCTTACCCCGGGTCTGTCCCGACTCCCAGCCGTCTCGGTCCCCGCTCGGCGTCCGGCTGCCCCGGCGGGGGGGGGGGGGTGAGATCTCGCCCCCCCCATGGGAAGTTCCCAGGACGAAGGGGGCCGATAATCCCACGGCCAATCCCTGCCCAGCAGCTGATCCCCCCCCCCCCGTTAACCCCTCCCTGCCCGCTGCCCTCCCCCTCACCTGGCTGGGGGCGGGACCCCGGAACAGCGCCGGGGATGGGGCCTCCCTGGTGGGGGGAGGGGAAGTGGGGGGTGTCCCTGGAGGAGTGCGGGGGAAGTGGGGGGTCCGAGGAGGGGCAGGTCCCCAGAGTGGGGAGGAGGAAGTGTGTGTGTGGGTGCCCCTCAAGGGGGAAGTGTGGGGGTGTCCCCGGAGGGAGAAGCAGCGGGGGGGGAACAGATCTAGGACGATTTGGGGAGCCCCTTGGCAGCCAAGCAGAGGTGACCCCCACAGCCCAGGGGCATGCTGGGAGCTGCAGCCTTTGGGGGCTCCCCCGCAGCAGTGCATGCTGGGAATATCTCCGCTGCCCCACGAGCCCAACCGGGCTTCGCTGGCGCCCCAGGCCCGGGAACCAAACAGACCCTGAGACCTCGAGACTCAGCAACGCCCCCACACCGGGGGTGGGGAGCCAGGACACCTGGGTTCTCTCAGCTTGGGGGGGGGGTGGGGAAGGGGGAGTCTGCCACGGCCCCTTTGCTCAGACAGCTGGGCAGGAAGGATGTCCCGGGGGGGATGAGGGGCCCATAGCAGGGGGATGGGGGGACCCCACTGTGGGCAGCGGGACCCCACGGCGGGCGGGCCGGACAGGCAGGGGGCCGAGGGACCCCTCGGCGGGCGAGCAGGGGATGGGGGACCCCACGGCAGGTGGGCTGGATGGGCAGGGGGATGGGGGGATCCCACGGCGGGTGGGCCGGATGAGCAGGGGGATAGGGGGACCCCACGGCAGGCGAGCAGGGGATGGGGACCCCACGGCGGGCGGGCCGGATGAGCAGGGGGATGGGGGACCCCACAGCGGGCGGGCCGGCCGGATGAGCAGGGGGAACCCATGGCGGGTGGGCCGGATGAGCAGGGGGATGGGGGGACCCCACGGCGGGTGAGCAGGGGGATGGGGGGACCCCACGGTGGGTGGGGCGGATGAGCAGGGGGATAGGGGGACCCCACGGCGGGCGAGCAGGGGATGGGGACCCCACGGCGGGTGGGCCGGAGGAGCAGGGGGATAGGGGGACCCCACGGCGGGCGGGCAGGGGATGGGGACCCCACGGCGGGCGGGCCGGATGAGCAGGGGGATGGGGGGACCCCACGGCGGGCGGGCCGGCCGGATGAGCAGGGGGATGGGGGGACCCATGGCGGGTGGGCCGGATGAGCAGGGGGATGGGGGGACCCCACGGCGGGCGGGCCAGATGAGCAGGGGCATAGGGGGACCCCACGGCGGGCGGGCCAGATGAGCAGGGGGATAGGGGGACCCCACGGCGGGCGGGCCGGATGAGCAGGGGGATGGGGGGACCCCACGGCGGGCGGGCAGGGGGCGGCGCAGCAGGAAGGAGCCGGGGGGGTGAAATCTCTCCGTATATTAAGTGCTTTGTTTTCAGGGGGCCGCGTCCAACACACACACACACCCCGGCACACCCCCCCCAGTAGCATTGCATAGGGCAGCCAATGGGGGGCACCGGGGGCTGACTAGCCCAGCGCCTGACCCACGGCTACAAGACATCAGAGGGGCCCCCCGCCCTGCCCCACAGTGCCCCCCAGCAGACAGGCAGATCACATCATGCCCAGCCCCAGGGGCTGATGGGATTGAGCTGTGGGGGGTGCAGCAGAGGTGCAGGAAGCAGCCTCCAGGGGGGGAGGCCCTGAGGTTGGCAGCGGGTCCGGGGGGGCCCCAGGCTGGGGGGGGGTGTTAACGGCCGACCACTGAACACAATTAATTAATGGAAAAAGACCCTGAGCTGCACGGAACAGGCCACTGGAGGGGCAGGCCCCACCTGGCCACTGGGGGGGTATTGACCCACAATGCCCCTCTCCCACAGCCAGGCAGGCCCCACCCAGCCACTGGGGGGGGTATTTACCCACAATGCCCCTCTCCCATGGCCAGGCAGGGCCCCACGGGCCCATGGGGGGGCGGGGGGGTATTTACCCACCATGCCCCCAGCGCCCTGGGCCGATACCCGACCCCAGCAGGCCCAGGCCACCCCCAGACGACTGCCCCACTTGTGACGTGGCGGGGGAGCGCTGCCCCCCAGTGGCCAGGATGGGAACTGCAGCCGCCCTCAATAACTTAAGGGATGCGATTAATTGCCCCAAGCCCTGAGCTGGGGCCGCGGGCAAAGGTCAGTCACAGAGTCCAGCCCAGCAGGGGGCGCCGGGGGGGGATCCTGGTCCGTCTTCGGGTGCTGGTGGGGCGGGGGGGGGGGGATCATCCGTCTTCCTCCGGCTCCGAGCCCCGGCCGGCCGGTGCCACCATCAGCTCCTCCGCCGCGATGCCTGAGGGGGGACGGGGACAGACGTGGGTGCTGCCGGCGCCCCCCAATCCTGACCCACGGCCCCCCCCCACTCCACCGGTGCCCCCCAATCCCGACCCACGGCCCCCTCCCCACTCCACCACCACCCCCCCATCCCGACCCACGGCCCCCTCCCCACTCCACCGGCGCCCCCCATCCCGACCCACAACCCCCCCCACTCCACCAGCACCCCCCCATCCCGACCCACAGCCCCCTCCCCACTCCACCAGCACCCCCCCATCCCGACCCACGGCCCCCCCCCACTCCACCGGTGCCCCCCAATCCCGACCCACAACCCCCCCCACTCCACCAGCACCCCCCCATCCCGACCCACGGCCCCCTCCCCACTCCACCAGCACCCCCCCATCCCTCCCCACGGCCCCCTCCCCACTCCACCAGCACCCCCCCATCCCGACCCACAACCCCCTCCCCACTCCACCGACACCCCCCATCCCGACCCACGGCCCCCTCCCCACTCCACCACCACCCCTCCAATCGCTCCCCACAACCCCCTCCCCACTCCACCGACACCCCCCATCCCGACCCACGGCCCCCTCCCCACTCCACCAGCACCCCTCCAATCGCTCCCCACAACCCCCTCCCCACTCCACCGACACCCCCCATCCCGACCCACAGCCCCCTCCCCACTCCACCAGCACCCCCCAATCCTGACCCACGGCCCCCTCCCCACTCCACCGGTGCCCCCCAATCCCGACCCACAACCCCCCCCACTCCACCAGCACCCCCCCATCCCGACCCACGGCCCCCTCCCCACTCCACCGGCGCCCCCCAATCCCGACCCACGGCCCCCTCCCCACTCCACCAGCACCCCCCCATCCCGACCCACGGCCCCCTCCCCACTCCACCACCACCCCTCCAATCGCTCCCCACAACCCCCTCCCCACTCCACCGACACCCCCCCATCCCGATCCACAACCCTGCTCGCCGAGCCCTGCCCCCGTCATGAGAAACCCCACCGCTCGGCGCAGAGACACAGCCCCTTGGGGGAGGGGGTGTTACCCAGGGACCCCCATTACTGACCTTCCTCGCCGTCCTCTTCCTCGTCCATGATTTCCTGCACCTCGTCCTCCTCCCCCTCGTCATCCACGATCACCACACAGTCGTCCCCATGCTCGGTCCCGCTGTGGGCACCGCAGAGTTACCCACAATGCTTGGCGCCTGTCCCCCCCCGGGTTACCCACAATGCTCAGCGCCCATCCCTGCGGGGTACCCACAATGCTCGGCACCCGCCCCCCCCCCATTACCGACAATGCTTGGTGCCCGTCCCCCCGGGTTACCCACAATGCTCGGCGCCCCCCGGGTTACCCACAATGCTCAGCGCCCATCCCAGCGGGGTACCCACAATGCTCAGCACCCATCCCCCCGGGATACCCACAATGCTCGGCAACCGCCCCCCCCCCCATTACCGACAATGCTTGGTGCCCGTCCCCCCGGGTTACCCACAATGCTCGGCGCCCCCCGGGTTACCCACAATGCTCGGCACCCATCCCCCAGGGTACCCACAATGCTCAGCACCCACCTCGTGTTACCCATAATGCTAAGCGCCCGGCCCCCGGGGTACCCACAATGCTCAGCGCCTGCCCCCGGGGCTTACCCAGCATGCACTTCTCAGCCACAGCCACGGACAGGTTACCCCCAATGCTCAGCGCCTGCCCCCGGGGCTTACCCAGCATGCACTTCTCAGCCACCGACAAGTTCCCCACAATGCCTGGCTCCCCAGCCTGCCGTACCCCGATGTCCTCCCGCTCCGGCGGGGGGCGCAGTCTCACCTGTCGTCCCCGGCGCCCCCGTTCTCGCCCATCAGGTAGTACTGCAGGGGGTTGGGCCAGAGGTCCTCCTTGATGATCTGGGGGCACGGAGCAGAGGGGTGAGAGGCAGGAGGGGCGGCCGGCGGGGGGCTGGGGAGTTCGGGGGGGGCTCACCTCAGCGATCCGGTCGCCAGCAGGGAAGCTGTGGTCCCCGAACCAGCTGAAGAAGCTGCGCCCCATCTCGGGGCTCTTGCGGCCGTGGGCCCGGGGGTCCTGGCCCCGCCACCAGCGGATGGGGGTGGAGTGTGACACCAGCCGGCCTGGGGGGGAAGAGGCAGGGGTGAGGGGGCAGGCGTGGGGAGCGCCCCCCAGCGCCCCCCGAAAGCAGCCCCGCCCCGTACCTGAGGAGGCGGGCTGGAACTCCTTGACGATCACCTCGTTCTGGAAGTAGGGGTTCCCACTGAAGTAGAACTTGATCTTACACCCCGACTTGGCGTGAGTGAACTCCTCCACCTGCGGGGCAGAAAGGACCCAGGAGTCCGGGCCTGAGACTTTCCACAGCACGCACCCCCACCCACACCACTCTGGTCCCCCTACTCCTCCGAGAGCCGGGGAGAGAACCCAGGAGTCCTGGCTCCCAGCCCCCCTGCTCTAACCACCAGCCCCCACTCCCCTCCCAGAGCCGGGGAGAGAACCCAGGAGTCCTGGCTCCCAGCCCCCCCACTCTAACCAACAGCCCCCACCCCGCTCCCAGAGCCGGGGAGAGAACCCAGGAGTCCTGGCTCCCAGCCCCCCTGCTCTAACCACCAGCCCCCACTCCCCTCCCAGAGCCGGGGAGAGAACCCAGGAGTCCTGGCGCCCAACCCCCCCTGCTCTAACCACCAGCCCCCACTCCCCTCCCAGAGCCGGGAGAGAACCCAAGAGTCCTGGCTCCCAACCCCCCCACTCTAACCAACAGCCCCCACCCCCCTCCCAGATCCAGGGAGAGAACCCAGGCGTCCGGGGGCCCAGCCCCCCTCCCGCTCTCACCTGCAGGTTGGTCATGTAGCTCAGGGTGTCCTCGTCGCGGTCGTTGATCATGGCCGACAACTGGGGGTGATTGAGGAACTGGGGAGCCCGAGTCAAGGAATCGCAACTGGAGCTCGGATGCCTGGGTTCTCCAGGCCTAGCCCCCCGCTCTCCGCTCAGCCCCGGGCCCCTGGGGAGAGCGCCCCCTGCCCAGGCCCCAGTCCCCCCAGGGAGAGCGCCCCCTGCCCAGGCCCCAGTCCCCCCAGGGAGAGCGCCCCCTGCCCAGGCCCCAGTCCCCCCAGGGAGAGCGCCCCCTGCCCAGGCCCCAGTCCCCCCAGGGAGAGCGCCCCCTGCCCAACCCCCAGTCCTCCCAGGGAGAGCACCCCCTGCCCAGCCCCCAGACCCCCAGGGAGAGCGCCCCCTGCCCAGGCCCCAGGGAGAGCGCCCCCTGCCCAGGCCCCGCCCCCCCAGGGAGAGCGCCCCCTGCCCAGGCCCCGCCCCCCCAGGGAGAGCGCCCCCTGCCCAGCCCCCAGTCCCCCCCAGGGAGAGCGCCCCCTGCCCAGGCCCCGCCCCCCCCAGGGAGAGCGCCCCCTGCCCAGGCCCCGCCCCCCCCAGGGAGAGCGCCCCCTGCCCAGCCCCCAGTCCCCCCAGGGAGAGCGCCCCCTGCCCAGGCCCCGCCCCCCCCAGGGAGAGCGCCCCCTGCCCAGGCCCCAGTCCCCCCAGGGAGAGCACCCCCTGCCCAGGCCCCAGTCCCCCCAGGGAGAGCGCCCCCTGCCCAGGCCCCAGACCTCCAGGGAGAGCGCCCCCTGCCCAGGCCCCAGTCCCCCCAGGGAGAGCGCCCCCTGCCCAGGCCCCAGTCCCCCCAGGGAGAGCGCCCCCTGCCCAACCCCCAGTCCTCCCAGGGAGAGCACCCCCTGCCCAGCCCCCAGACCCCCAGGGAGAGCGCCCCCTGCCCAGGCCCCAGGGAGAGCGCCCCCTGCCCAGGCCCCGCCCCCCCAGGGAGAGCGCCCCCTGCCCAGGCCCCAGACCTCCAGGGAGAGCGCCCCCTGCCCAGGCCCCAGTCCCCCCCAGGGAGAGCGCCCCCTGCCCAGGCCCCGCCCCCCCCAGGGAGAGCGCCCCCTGCCCAACCCCCAGTCCTCCCAGGGAGAGCACCCCCTGCCCAGCCCCCAGACCCCCAGGGAGAGCACCCCCTGCCCAGCCCCGCGGCGCCCCCCGGCGGAGGGATACGGCGGTGACCCAGAAGCCAGGGATGTTCTGGATGATGAGGTTGCGGCGCTCGAGGTGGGGCCGGCGCATGTGGCCGAACTTGGCCTTGAGGATGCGGAAGGCGCAGCCGGCCTGCTCGTTCACCGCCTCCAGCTCCAACTGCACCGCCTCCAGCGCCTCCAGGTACTGCTCCGTGTCCGGGACCGGCCGGGCCGCCACGGCCCCCTCCTCCTCCTCCTCTTCCTCCTCCCCCACCGAGATGATGGAGCACTCCTCCTCCGCCCTCCTCTTCCTCCGCCCCTCCCGGCCGTCGGCGGTTTCCAGGCCTCCCTTCCCTTCAGCGGCGGTGGTGTCAAGCCTCCCCATCTTTGCAGCGGCGGCTTCCAGGACCCCCTTCCCCTCCGCGGCGTCAGTCTCAAGCCTCCCCATCTTTGTAGCTGTCGTTTCCAGGACCCCCTTCCCCTCAGTGGGGTCAGTGTCGAGCCTCCCCGTCGTTGTGGCAGCGGTTTCCAGGACCCCCTTCTCCTCAGCAGAATCGGTTTCAAGGCTCCCTGGTTCAGCGGCAGTCTCAAGGCTCCTCTTCACCCCAGCTGCACCTTGGGGGCTCATCTCCCCCTCAGAAGTTTCTTGGTCCCCCTTCCTGCTGCCGGCGGTCTTGGGGCTCCCCTTCCCGTTGGCGACAGCCTCGAGGCTCCCCCGCGGGGCCGTGGGTTCCAGGCTCCTCTGCCCACTACCAGCGGTGTCTAGGCTGCCCCGCTGGGGGATGGCAGTTTCCAGGCCCCCCTCCCCAGCAGGGGGCGCCAGCCCGGTGACGGCAGTTTCCAGGTCCCCCTGGGCCGCGGGCGCCCCCTGCCGCCCGGCGGTTTCCAGGCCCCCCCAGGCCGTCAGCTGGGTCAGCGCCTGGGCGGCCTCGGTCTCCTTCAGCAGCGGGCCCGGGCGGCGGCGCTTGGCGGCCGGGGAGGGTGGTGGGGTCCGGGGGATTCCCCCGTCCCCGCTCATGGTTCGGTCCGCTCAGGCCCGGGGGCGGGGCCGCGCCAGCCCCCCTCCCGCTCAACCCTCGTTTTCAAACGGAAGAGGCGCGAGGGGAGCAACGGCCGCCGCCAACTGCCAAACTCGAGCGCCTCGCGCGTCTCTCCCTCCCCCCTCTGTTCCTCTCTCCCCTTCCCGCTCTGATTGGCCAGCGGCAGGGCGGCCCCGCCAACGGCGGGAGGGGAAAGCCTTCCGTCCCACGTGGGGGGGCGAACCGAGCGGCGACTGGCCGGCGGCGCCAGCAATCGTCGTGGGTTCCGCCTTCGTCCCGCCTCCCACGTGGGGGACCCGGACGCTGATACGACGGGCGCCTTCTCGGCGGCGGCCAATGGGCAGGAGGCGGAACCAGGCTCGGTGGATTCGGTCGCGTCCGCCAGAGATGGGGCGGGGCGAGGGCCCTCGGCGGTGTCTCAAAGGGAGACTGCGCGGGACGCATGCGCGTTGGCAGGCACTGCCCTGGGTGCATGCGCAGTAACGCTGAATGCGGCGCTTGCGCCCTGGGCACCGGGCTGTGGGTAAGCGCGCGCCCGCCAGGCGGAGCAAATGCACGTGGCGCGTAATTGCTCGTTGCGCCGACGTAGTGCCCCGGGAACAACGGTGCCTTGCACACGAGAGTGCACCACAAACAATATTGTGTAATGTATAATAGTGCATTGCACAAGCCAATGCTCTGCACAGAATAGAGCCCCGCAAATAATGGTGCATTGCACACGAGAGTGCAGTGCATACAATGCATTGTGTGCAATAGTGCATTATACGTAGTAATGCACTGCAAACAATAGATCCCTGCACAGAATGGTACATTGCAAACGAGAGTGCATTGCACAATACAATGCCCTGCAAACAATAGAGCCCCGCAAATAATGGTGCATTGCACACGAGAGTGCAGTGCAAACAATGCATTGTGAGCAATAGTGCATTGCGCGTAGTAATGAACTGCAAACAATAGAGCCCTGCCAATAATGGGGCCCCCGTGAATAATGGTGCCTTGCACGTGAGAATGCACTGCAAACACTAGTGCATTGTGCATTGCACATGGCAAAGCAAATATTAGTGGTGCTGCAAATAGCCGTCAGCCTCGCAAAGAACAGCCCAGAGGGAAGCAGAAGATACTGCCTCCCCTGCACCGCGCGAGGGGCAGTAGATTGCAGGGTGGGGGCTTTTCCAGCAGGACCCTATAATCAAGCAGAGGAAATAAAATTGGGGAGGGGAGGGGGCTGCTGCATTGCTGAGTCACCACTGTGTGGCGCTGTGACCCTGAATCTCGGGAGAGACATTTACAAAGGGATGGGAAGGGGGCCCTACAGCGGGGGGGCTCTGCAAGGGGCGCTCTCCCCTAGCCTGGCTTTTCCCCCCCTAAAATTGAGGGATTGAACCCCGGCGTCCGGGCCAAATCCCAGCTCGGAGGTGCCCATTCTCCCGCTCTAAATTTCCACTCCAGTTGCACTCAGAAACAGGCATCAGCTTCACTTCCTGTCCCAAACTGCTCCCCAGCCAGCCCACCCCACAGAAGGCTGCATCTCAGCACCAGGCAAGCCAGCACCATGCAGCGTTATGTGTGGCTGTTCCCCAGTTGTCCCACCCCAGAGGTGGCTGCATCTCAGTGCCAGGCGAGGCATCCCTGTGTGGCTGCTCCATCCCAGACGTGGCTGCATGTCTCCCCCTCACCCCATGCCCCAGATCTTATCACGCTGGCTGTTTTCGAAGAAAGAGAAATCTGTGACCTTTGAATCGAAATTTCGGGGGCAGGGTCGGCCCCGAAAGCAGGAAACCAAAGCACAGATGGAGGTTTCGGTTCAGATGCCGGGGGAGCCAGCTGCTTCCTGGCCCAAACTCTGCCCCGGGCGCACCAGCGCCCCTGGGCTGGGAGAGGCCGAGGCTGGCATAGCCGGGGTCTGCATTCAGACTGCGCTCGCCCGACCCAGCTCGCAGGGGGGAAAAGGTAGAGAAGGGATTTCTTCCACAACGGCCAATAGTGACTGATGGCAAGAATCAGGGATTGAACCCAGGAGTCCTGGCTCCCAGCCCCCCCTGCTCTAACCACCAGACCCCACTCCCCTCCCAGAGCCGGGGAGAGAACCCAGGAGTCCTGGCTCCCAGCCCCCCCCTGCTCTAACCACTAGACCCCACTCCCCTCCCAGAGCCATGGAGAGAACCCAGGAGTCCTGGCTCCCAGCCCCCCTGCTCTAACCCACCAGCCCCCACTCCCCTCCCAGAGCTGGAGAGAGAACCCAGGAGTCCGGGCTCCCAGCCCCCCCTGCTCTAACCACGAGCCCCCACTCCCCTCCCAGAGCTGGAGAGAGAACCCAGGAGTCCGGGCTCCCAGCCCCCCCTGCTCTAACCACCAGCCCCCACTCCCCTCCCAGAGCTGGAGAGAGAACCCAGGAGTCCTGGCTCCCAGCCCCCCCCGCTCTAACCCACCAGCCCCCCTCCCCTCCCAGAGCTGGAGAGAGAACCCAGGAGTCCTGGCTCCCAGCCCCCCCGCTCTAACCCACCAGCCCCCACTCCCCTCCTGGAGCCAAGGAAAGAACCCAGGAGTCCGGGCGCCCCGGGAGACGGGCCCTGCGTGCCCCTGGCTCGAAGAAAACACCGTTTGGTCAGTTAGTTTCATTCAGTCGGTTTTTATATCAAAAAGAAAAGAAACGAGAACAGTCCGTGCCCCCCGGCACCCCGAAAAAGGGGGGGAGGGGCTGGACAAGAACCAAAGATCTGAGCGAACCCCCACACTGCCACCCCCGCCCCACCCCAATACTCTCCCTCCCCCGACAGAGCGGTCGCCCCCCCCCCCCCGGGGTCTCTGTCCAGCCGTCCTGTCACCGTCTCGTGCCCTCCCCTCCCCCCAAGCCCCGAAATTATGGGGGGGGGGGTATTTTTGTACAAAAACATTGATTTTTTTTCCGCGTCTTTTTCTTCGATTTTTTTTTCTGCCAAAAAAATCCCCCCCCCCCCCCCCAAAAAAAAAAACAACTCCGAACAAAACCAGCAAGTGGAGAGTTCTGAGCCCGGGCAGATCCGTTGCTGGGCCAGGTGGGCCGGGGCCCGGCTGGAAACCCCCCCCACCCTTCACTCACCTATTTCAGGAGTCCGGGCTCCCAGCCCCACTGGGTCTAACCCACCAGCCCCCACTTCCCATCCAGAGCCGGGGAGAGAACCCAGGAGTCCTGGCTCCCAGCCCCCCCTGCTCTAACCCACCAGTCCCCACTTCCCATCCAGAGCCGGGGAGAGAACCCAGGAGTCCTGGCTCCTAGCTCCCCCGCTCTAACCCACCAGCCCCCACTTCCCTCCCAGAGCCGGGGATGGAACCCAGGAGTCCGGGCTCCCAGCCCCCCTCTGCTCTAACCACTAGCCCCCACTCC
>JAXIVB010000088.1:0-78410 GCA_036785055.1 Emydoidea blandingii | reverse complement strand
CGCCGGCGCTGCTCCCGGGCCCGCAGCAGCTGCTGCTTGCGCTCCTCCTTGCTCCAGTACCGGCCCATCTTCATCTCGCTGACGGCGTCGTCGTCCGTGGTCATGCCGCTCCGCTCCTCCCGGATCTTCAGCGCCCGCGCCTTGAGCAGCCGGTCCCGGCCCGGGCGCCGGGTGCCCTCGCCCCGCACCTTCCCCTTCCACTCCGCCCGGGCGCCGCCCGCCAGCCCGCCGGGCGCCGGGCTCTCGTCCCGCGCCCGGCGCGCCAGCCCGGGGCTGCCCTCCCGGGGGCGCCGGAGCCGGCCCGGCTTAGGCGGGGGGTCGGGGCGCGGGCCGGGGCTCTCCAGCAGTGGGGTGCTCCGGCAGCTCTCGCCCGTGTTGTAGGCGCTGGTGCTGTCCTTCTCCGAGCGCTCGGGCACCTCGGTGATGTCGGCCAGCGGGGCCGGGGGGGGCCCCTCGCCGGCCGGGGCCGGCCCCCCCTCCTCCTCCAGCAGCCAGGCCTTGAGGCAGCGCTCGCGCAGCCGCTGCATCTTCTGCGCCCGAAGGATGTTGCGGCATTTGAACTGCAGGTGCCGCAGCTCCTCCTCCAGCAGCGCCGCGCAGTTGCGGTTGAGGTCCAGGCCGGGGCGCAGGGCGCCAGGGCCGTTCCCGTTGGCCAGGTGCCCCCGCAGCTCCAGCAGCTCCCGGTACCGCTCGGACTCGGCGTCCGTCAGCCCCGGCACCTCGGGCGCGGGCAGCAGCGAGTCCAGGCTGAAGTGGAAGTCCCGGGCCTGCAGCGGGGCCGGGCGGCGCTGGGGGGCCGGGGTGCCGGCCGAGCTGGGGGGCTCGTCCCCCAGCAGGTCGTGCTCCGAGCTCTCCTCGTTCCGGGTGCTCTCGTCCGTCCGGCCCACCCCGCTGTCCATCTCCTGGCTGTGGGTGAGTGGGGGGAGCGGGGGGCCGGCGCTGGGCGGGGCGGGAGCCGCGGCAGGCTGGGGGGGCAGAGGTGGGGGAGACTGGGGTGAAGCTGACTTTAATTCAGACCCAACCTGCCCCCCGGCGCCCCCTGCCCAGCCCCCCGGTTCCCCGCCCCCCGGCACCCCTGCCGAGCCCCCTCCCCACGGCGCCCCCAGCCCAGCCCCCTGGTTCCCCACCCTCCGAGGGGCACCGGGCCCTGATTGCCAGGGGAGAGCCCCCCTGCCCAGCCCCCTGTCAACCCCCCACCCATGACTCCCCCTGCCCAGCCCCCCACCCCACAGCGCCCCCTGCCCAGCTCCCCGCCCCACGGCGCCCCTCACCTGCTGCCCGGGGGTCGCTCGGGGTCTCATTTCGCGTTCGTGCTCGGAGCCGAAGTCATCCAGGAAATCGTCACGGTCACTGTCCTTCCAGCGCCGGGAGAGCTGGGGGGGGGCGGGCAATGGGGGGGAGCGGGGGGTGAAGCTGCAGCCCCCCCACCAGTCATAGCCCCCCCACATCCGTCCCAGGCAGCCCCCCCAATCCCCAACAGCCCCCTGGTCCCCCCACTGGGGAAGGGTGAGCCCCCAACCCACCCTGTGCCCCCACCCCCCATTCCCGCCTCTGGGACCCCCAAATACCCCCCTGCCCCCCACATCCTCCCAGCCCCCCAACTTCCACCTCTCCCCCTCAACCCCCACCCCCCAGTTCCCCCCAGCCAGCCCCCAAACTGCCCCCCCACCCGCCCCGTGGGGGCGTCCGTCACCTCGGTCTCGGGCCTGGCCAGCAGCAGCGAGATGTTCGTTTGTTGCTCCTGGGTCAGGATGGCGACAGCTTCCTCGCGGTCCTGGACCTGCACCCCGTTAATCTGGGGGGGCCGGGGGCCGAGTCAGCCCCCGTCCCCCAGCCCCCCTGAGCCCTCTGCACCCCCAGTTCCCCGTCCCCCACCCCCCCCGAGCCCTCTGCACCCCCAGTCCCCCGTCCCCCAGCCCCTCTCGGCCCCATCCCCCATCCCCCCTCGTCCCCCAGCCCCCCTGAGCCCTCTGCACCCCCAGTTCCCCATCCCCCACCCCCCCGAGCCCTCTGCACCCCCAGTCCCCCGTCCCCCAGCCCCTCTCATCCCCATCCCCCATCCCCCCTCGTCCCCCAGCCCCCCTGAGCCCTCTGCACCCCCAGTCCCCCATCCCCCCTCGTCCCCCAGCCCCCCTGAGCCCTCTGCACCCCCAGTCCCCCATCCCCCAGCCCCCTTCAGTCCTCTGTGCCCCCAGCCCCCCTTGACCCCCCCACCTGGACGATGCGGTCGCCCTCTCGGATGCGTCCGTCCTTGGCGGCGATGCTGTTGGGATTCACCTGGGGGGAGAAGGGGGGATGGGACCAGGACCCCCCCATGGCCCCAGCCCCTGACCTGCTCCCCCTCCCTCTCAGACCTCCAACAAGTCACCCCCTGCCCCCCACGGTCCCCCACAAGCATCACCCTGGTCCCCTCCGCCCCCACCCCTCCCACCCCAGCTCCTCGCCACCATGGCCCCCCCATCGCCCCCTGTGACGGAGCAGGGAGGTGGGGTGTTACGGGCACTCCCTGCATCGGTTCTGGCTGGGGGGGATCTCGGGGTGACTTCACTTGGGGGGTGACACCTGAGCGTAACCTGAGCCGGGAGGGGGCTGGGGCCAGGTGACCCCTTCTGCCCAGGACACTGGACAAAGGCTGGAGGGGGGGCCGGAGGAGGGGCTGGAGGGGGGGCTGGAGGTGGGGCTGGGGGGTGGTGGGGGTCAGTTTGGAGCTGGCCGGGGAGACGGGGGCGGGCCCAGAACCGGGGTCTGGGCTCCCCACCCCCAGGATGGACCTGGCTGAGGGGTCCTGGTCTCTGTCCCTACGAGCTCTGGCTCCCCCGTGTCCCTGGCGGCAAATAACCCTTCGCGGGAACTCACAGGAAGTGGGGTGCAGGCCCCAACTCCCCCACACCCCATGACACACCCCTCCCCCACGGCCCCCCCACCTCTCCAACATAGATTCCCACGTCGTCCTCGTCGTCTGTCCGGTAACAAACCGTCAGCCCCAGCTTGTCCCGGTGGCTCGATTTGTACAATTCCACCTCCTGCAGGGACACGGGGGGGTCAGATCCCACATGGAACCCCCAGTTCCCTCCCCGCTGTACCCCACCAGCCCCCCCCCTCCCAGAGCTGGGGAGAGAACCCAGGAGTCCCGGCTCCCAGCCCCCCCCGCTCTAACCCACCAGACCCCACCCCCCTCCCAGAGCCGGGCAGAGAACCCAGGAGTCCAGGCTCCCAGCCCCCCCCCGCTGTACCCCACCAGCCCCCGCCCCCCTCCCAGAGCCGGGAGAGAACCCAGGAGTCCTGGCTCCCAGCCCCCCCGCTCTACCCCACCAGTCCCACTCCCCTCCCAGTCCCGGGGGGAGAACCCAGGAGTCCTGGCTCCCAGCCCCCCCTGCTCTAACCCACCAGTCCCCGCCCCCCTCCCAGAGCCGGGAGAGAACCCAGGAGTCCTGGCTCCCAGCCCCCCCTGCTCTAACCCACCAGTCCCCGCTCCCCTCCCAGAGCTTGGGAGAGAACCCAGGAGTCCTGGCTCCCAGCCCCCCCTGCTCTAACCACCAGCCCCCGCTCCCCTCCCAGAGCTTGGTAGAGAACCCAGGAGTCCGGGCTCCCAGCCCCCACTGCTCACCTCATACTCGAGTTCCTCTGCCCGCTCTGTCTCTGGGGGGCCCCCTTCCATGAACTCCACAGGGTCATAGTATTCATGCCCAAAGGGGGGGCTTTGGTGGAAGAGAATACAGATTAGGGGGGCTGGGCTAGCAGGGGCTGCGGGTCGGGAGTGAGGGGCACTGGCAGGGCTGGGGGGGGCAGGGCCGGGCTGGCAGGGGCTGCGGGTCGGGAGTGAGGGGCACTGGCAGGGCTGGGGGGGGCAGGGCCAGGATGGCAGGGGCTGCGGGTCGGGAGTGAGGGGCGCCGGCAGGGCTGGGGGGCAGGGCCGGGCTGGCAGGGGCTGCGGGTCGGGAGTGAGGGGCACTGCTGGGGTCACTCACAGCTCGGGGATCCCGAAGGTCTCCAGGGTCCCAGCGGGGGGGCTGGGGGGGCGCCGCCGGCCCAGCGCCAGCAGGTGCTCGAAGGTGATGTCCGTCTGCGTCCCGCTGTCCACCAGGGTGGCGGGGTCCCCGGGGGGGGCGGCCCCCTCCCCTCCGCCCCGCGCCCGGGGGCTGCGCCGCAGAACCTGGATGACCAGCGGCTCCTTGGAGCAGCGAAGAGCTTCCAGCGTCTGCTCCTGGGACAGCCTGGAGAGCTGCTTCCCGTTCACCTGGGGGGGGGCAGGCATGAGAGACCCCCAGAGCCCCCTGGACGGACACCGCCCCCCCATCTCCAGCCGCCCCTCAGCGCAGACACCCCCTTCCCTCTCCCCCGCCCTGGGGTGTCTGCCGGGACGAGCCCCCCGACTCCCCCCATCAGATCCTCTCCATCCTTGCGTTTCCACAGCAACCGTTCCCATGGAAACTAGGAGGATTGATACAGGAGCAGGGAGTGTGTGTGGGGAACCATCCCCCCCCTGAGCCCCCCAGCCCTGCCGGTGCCCCTCACTCCCGACCCGCAGCCCCTGCCAGTCCAGCCACAATTAACTGCACCCAGATATCCCTCTCACACCGCCCGTCCCCCCTCCCCCGGCCTGCTGCAGTGAGATGGGGCTTTGAATTCTAAGCTAATCCTGCACCATACGCACCCGGGATCTTCCCCCTTCAGCCCCCAGGAACGACCCCCCGACTTGGCACAGGGGCTGGGGTATGGGGGCTGCGGGTCGGGAGTGTGGGGCACCGGCAGAGCTGGGGGGACAGGGCTGGGCTATGGGGGCTGAGGGTCGGGAGTGAGGGGCACCAGCAGAGCTGGGGTGGGGAGCTGGGCTACGGGGGCTGCGGGTCGGGAGTGAGGGGCACCGGCAGAGCTGGGGGGGCAGGGCTGGGCTACGGGGGCTGCGGGTCGGGAGTGAGGGGCACCGGCAGAGCTGGGGGGGCAGGGCTGGGCTATGGGGGCTGCGGGTCGGGAGTGAGGGGCACCAGCAGAGCTGGGGGGGCAGGGCTGGGCTATGGGGGCTGTGGGTCGGGAGTGAGGGGCACCGGCAGAGCTGGGGGGACAGGGCTGGGCTATGGGGGCTGCGGGTCGGGAGTGAGGGGCACCAGCAGAGCTGGGGTGGGGAGCTGGGCTATGGGGGCTGCGGGTCGGGAGTGAGGGGCACCGGCAGAGCTGGGGGGGCAGGGCTGGGCTATGGGGGCTGTGGGTCGGGAGTGAGGGGCACCGGCAGAGCTGGGGTGGGGAGCTGGGCTATGGGGGCTGCGGGTCGGGAGTGAGGGGCACCGGCAGAGCTGGGGTGGGGAGCTGGGCTATGGGGGCTGCGGGTCGGGAGTGAGGGGCACTGGCAGAGCTGGGGGGGCAGGGCTGGGCTATGGGGGCTGCGGGTCGGGAGTGAGGGGCACCGGCAGAGCTGGGGGGGGGGCAGGGCTGGGCTATGGGGGCTGCGGGTCGGGAGTGAGGGGCACCGGCAGAGCTGGGGTGGGGAGCTGGGCTATGGGGGCTGCGGGTCGGGAGTGAGGGGCACCGGCAGAGCTGGGGGGGCAGGGCTGGGCTACGGGGGCTGCGGGTCGGGAGTGAGGGGCACCGGCAGAGCTGGGGGGGCAGGGCTGGGCTATGGGGGCTGCGGGTCGGGAGTGAGGGGCACCAGCAGAGCTGGGGGGGCAGGGCTGGGCTATGGGGGCTGTGGGTCGGGAGTGAGGGGCACCGGCAGAGCTGGGGGGACAGGGCTGGGCTATGGGGGCTGCGGGTCGGGAGTGAGGGGCACCAGCAGAGCTGGGGTGGGGAGCTGGGCTATGGGGGCTGCGGGTCGGGAGTGAGGGGCACCGGCAGAGCTGGGGGGGCAGGGCTGGGCTATGGGGGCTGTGGGTCGGGAGTGAGGGGCACCGGCAGAGCTGGGGTGGGGAGCTGGGCTATGGGGGCTGCGGGTCGGGAGTGAGGGGCACCGGCAGAGCTGGGGTGGGGAGCTGGGCTATGGGGGCTGCGGGTCGGGAGTGAGGGGCACTGGCAGAGCTGGGGGGGCAGGGCTGGGCTATGGGGGCTGCGGGTCGGGAGTGAGGGGCACCGGCAGAGCTGGGGGGGGGGCAGGGCTGGGCTATGGGGGCTGCGGGTCGGGAGTGAGGGGCACCGGCAGAGCTGGGGTGGGGAGCTGGGCTATGGGGGCTGCGGGTCGGGAGTGAGGGGCGCCCAGGCCTGGCTCACTGCAGGGGGGTGCAGCTGCCCCCGCCCCAGGCTGAGCTGTGGGGGGGGGGCACCGGGGTTGGGGGACCCCAGGGGCTGGGGAGGTTCAGCCTGGTGGGGTGACGCTTGCGGGGGGGGCAGCTGCAGGGCTGTGAAATCCCCACTTGGGGTCGTGACCCCCCAACCCCGCGGAGGGACAGCGCCCGGCCGGCCTGGGGAACTCCCTGCCACAGGATACTGGGCAGGCGCCATGGCTCCCTGGGGGGCAGGGACGCAGCCCCCCACGTGGGGCGACCCCAGAGCGCTGACAGCCGGGGGGGCGGGCGATATTTGCCCTGGTCTGGTCGCTCGCTCTAGTAGCGGACGACAGGACACTGGGCTGGACGGACCATTGGCCCTACCCAGTCCGGCCGCCCTGAGCGGTGGGGTGGGGGGCTGGGCTAGCAGGGGCTGCGGGTCGGGAGTGAGGGGCACCGGCAGAGCTGGGGGAATGGGGGTGGGGGAGATGGGGGACGGGGGAGGGGGAGATGGGGGATGGGGTGGGGGGGAGATGGGGGTGGATGAGATGGAGCTGGGGGAGGGTGACTGGATGGGGGGGGTCCCGGTCTGGGCAGTCGCAGCCCCTCCCCCATCATTTATTAATTCCCCCAGACCCAAAAACCAGCAGTGATGGGGGGGAGGTTGGTTGCTAGGCAACCTTCCTGAGACTGGTACCTGCTCCCTTCCCTTCCCCTCCCCCTGCGGCATCCCCCAGCCCCTCCCCCTCCCATCCTGCAGCCCCTTCCCCAGCCCTAGCGCCCCCCCCCGCCCCTCTGCACCCCCCCAGCGACCCCCCCAGCCCGCCCCGCAGCCCCTGCCCCAGCCCCGCCCCCTTCCTGCACCCCCCCGCAGCCCCCAGCTCCCCCCTCCCCGCAGCCTCCCCTCCCTGCAGCCCCCCCGCAGCCCCCCCCACCTGCAGCCCCCAGCCCCCCTGCAGCCCCCCCTCCCTGCAGCCCCCCCGCAGCCCCCCCCCCTGCAGCCCCCAGCCCCCCCTGCAGCCCCCCCTCCCTGCAGCCCCCCCCGCAGCCCCCCCCACCTGCAGCCCCCAGCCCCCCCTGCAGCCCCCCCTACCTGCAGCATGACCTTGTATTGCTCCTCGGGCTTCTGCACCAGGCACATGTTACAGCCCATGGCGAAGGGGGGGGCGGGGGGGCAGGACGGAGAAGAAGGGGCGGGAGAGGCGGGGGGGCCTCAGCCACCTCCCATCCTACTGGTGGGGCCGCGGGGGGGTCTCTGCTCCCCCAGCCCCCCCAACGGGCGGGGAGCGGGGTCACCCCCCCGGGGGCATGGCGGGGGGGCGAAGGGCGGGGGGCGGCGGCGGGAGGGGGGCGAAGGCCTCGGGGGGGCGGCGGGGAAGACGCGGCTGGTCGGGCGGCGGCGGCGGCTCCGTCCCTGGCTCGGGGAGGGATGGGGGGGCGGTGGCTGGATCCCACCCCCCGCCCCTCTGCTCCGCCCCTCCGGCCCCGCCCCCTCCCCATCTCCCACCCCCCGCAGCCCCCTCCCGGACCCACGGCCCGCCCAGACCTCATACGCCCCCTCCCCCGCCCCCTCCTACCCCCCCTCCCCATCCCATCCCTCCCCCTCCCGCCCCTCCGCCCCATCCCTCTAACCCCAAACACCCACGCCCCTTGCACCCCGGACACCCCCATCGTCCCTCCCCCCACCCCCTCTATCTATCCCCTCCCCCATCTGACCTACCCCTTAGGGGTCCCCTCGCTGCCCCCCGGCTCTGCCACGTGGTGAGTGCAGGGTGAGACCCACAGGACAATCCAGCCGAGGGCTCAGAGACACTCCCGGCCCCTGGCCTGGACCCCAGGGGGCAGACAGACCCGGCTTTGCCCCCCTACGGCCGCCCTCATACAGCCCGGGGGGGCCGGACTCCTGGGTTCATCACGGACTCCCAGGTCGGGCCCACTCCTGGCCCCGTGCGGTCCCTGGGGCGAACCCCCTTCAGTGCGACAGCCCTTCTCGGGGTCCCCTCTCTCCCAGGGGTCAGGCCCCTCCACCTCCTGGAGCCGCACCTCTCTGAGCCTTAGCACGTCTGTCTCTGCCGTGGGCCCCCCCAGGGAGTCCTCTCGCTCTGGGCCCCCGGGGCCTCCACTCCCAGAGGGAATAATGCCCCCCCCCCCCCTTCTCTAGTCCGGAGCGACTCTCAGCCAGCGTCACACAGGAGGGTTATCGAGCGTCTGACCCCAGCACAGGAAACTCTCCGGCCTCAGGCCTGGCCCCCCTCAGCCCAGCACATCCCAGTCTCCCTGCATCCAGGGGGGCTCTGCCTGCTCCCCCTCTCCAGCCCAGAGCCCCCCTGCTCCCCAGCTGGGCATCTGATACCCCTGGCCCCAAGCCCCCCTCTGTCCATTGTCTTCTCTCCAGGGAAACAGGGTCGCCTGGGCCCCCTCTTCTATCCTCTGGCCCCTCGGGCTGGAACCGGCTGGTCCGGTCACCGGGGTCCTCTCCCCGCAGCCCATTGTCCCCCCACTGGCCAGAACCGGCTGCGACTCCGGGTCACCCGGTCACCAGTCGCTGGGGTCTCCGTTCTCCAGGCCGTCGGCCGGGGTCCCAAGTTCCCTCGCTGGTCCTGTGTCCCAACGAACTCCCTATCCCCTCCCCTCGTTAAACCAGGGACACTGAGTCCCACCCCCTCGGCGTGCAAACCAGTGACAAAACCCAGAGAACCCCCCACTTCATGACAGGGTTATCTGCCGGCGCTGGGAGGGGAGTAGGGACTAGTGGTTAGAGCAGGGGGGCTGGGAGCCAGGACGCCTGGGTCCCATCCCAGCTCCATCGCTCCCCCCAGAGCTCCTGCAGACCCGCACCACCCGGCCCTTCGCTTTCGCCTTCAACACCAGCGACTATCGGATCCTGCTGGTGGACCAGGACCAGGACCGGCTCTACCTGGGCGCCCGCGACTACCTGGTGGCCCTCGACCTCCACAACGTCAACAAGGAGCCGCTCATCGTAAGGGGGCCCGGACGCCTGGGTTCTCTCCCCGGCTCTGGGAGGGGAGTGCGGGCTGGTGGGTTAGAGCAGGGGGGGCTGGGAGCCAGGACTCCTGGGTTCTCTCCCCTGCTCTGGGAGGGGAGGGGGGTCTGGTGGGTGAGAGCAGGGGGGGCTGGGAGCCAGGACTCCTGGGTTCTCTCCCCGGCTCTGGGAGGGGAGTGGGGGCTAGTTGGGTAGAGCAGGGGGGGGCGGGCTGGGAGCCCGGACTCCTGGGTTCTCTCCCGGCTCTGGGAGGGGAGCGGGGGCTGGTGTATTTATTACACCATCTTTGCCCTGTGGGGTCTCGGTACCGACCCCAGGGGGTGTGGGGAGGAGTTAAATTCCGTCACTGTTGGAAGGTGGGAGCAGGAGACTGGGGGGGGGGGGCTGGTATCCGGGCACCTCTCGCCCTGCGCTGGGCTCTGCTGGGGGGGGGGTTCCAGCTGCAGAACAAAGACCCCCCCCCCGGCTCTGCCTCCCGGCGCTGCCTAGTGGGGAAAGACCCCCGGCCCCCCCCAGCAACGGGGACCGCCTGGGCACCGGCTCCCCCCTTCCAGGCATCCTGGCTCTCAGCCCCCCCCCCAAGTTCGGGAGAGAACCCAGGCGTCCGGGCACCCAGCCCCCCCTTTCCTTTGGCGCAGGGAGTGCGACTGTCTGTGACGCTACCGTAATACACAGAATATCCTGCCTCCAGACTGGGTTGGTGCTACCGTAATACTTGTATTTCCCCACCGACACGGGTTACCGTAATGCCCATAATAATATCCCCCGCCTGGAGTGCTACCGTAACCCCCATAATATCACCGCCGCAGTGGGCTGCTACCGTAATACCCAAAACCTCCCCCACCGTCACTGGAGAGGTGCTTCCGTAATGCCCAGTATAGCGGCCCCCTTGCGTCAATTTGTGTAGCGTTTTACCGTAATATACGTAAAAGCCCCCCATCAACGGGGAGGCGAGGGGGGTAGGTAGTGCCGTAATACACATAATAGCCCCACCCACGCCTCCCCACTTTGGGGTTGCTACCGTAATACAGCTAATATCATCCCCTCTGGTTCATTAATGATACTGCCACAAACATAACAGTCCCCCTCCATTTTGGGGTGGGGCATGGGGAGGGGCGAGAGCTACCATAATACACATAATGTTCCGCCCCCAATTTTTTGGGGGGGCGGTGGGGGCTGCTACCTTAATATCCATCCCATCCCACCTTCATGGGGGCGGGGGGGGGGGTTATTACCATAACACACCTAAAATTCCGCCCCTCTATTTGTGGGTGGAAATGCTCCCTGGGTACATCGAACACCTCTTGGGTTTCTTTTCAGAGTGGGGGCCATGCGCCCATAGTCGCCCCCCCAGGAAATCTCCCCCCCCCAACACCACACGGAGCCGCCAGCTTTCAGTTTTTATTCCGCCGTGTTTCGAACGCGGTTCGGTCTGTACAGTATAGATATAAAAAAGCCATCGATCGAGACGCTAGTGACAGCCGACGAGGGGGAGGGGGGACGACACGGGGGGGGCAGCGCGGCCTTAGCCGGCCCCAGGGACGGGATTGCGGGAGGGGACTTTTTAAAAAAAGTTTTGTTCCCCCATTTCTTGTCTTATACGGAACGCGAAGCCACGACTACCCCACAGCACACAGCAGGCCCAGACCACGGCTAGCACAACGACCCAGCGAGCGGGGGGGGCACCTATCTACACGGGGTGACCCCGGCCAGGCCTCCACCCAGCTGGGGCCGGGGCATTTTTTAAATGTTTTTTTAAAATCTGTTTTATGCAAAAAAGGTTGTGGGGTTTGGGGGGGGCACAG
Source organism: Emydoidea blandingii (assembly GCA_036785055.1). Classification (NCBI taxonomy): domain Eukaryota; kingdom Metazoa; phylum Chordata; order Testudines; family Emydidae; genus Emydoidea; species Emydoidea blandingii. The sequence continues at coordinate 67,407 of JAXIVB010000088.1, read as the reverse complement.
AGCGAAGCTGAGACCCCCGACAGTGGGGAGGGGAGATCCGGGGGGGGCACAGAGCAAACAAGAGGCCACTTGGCTTGAGAAATGTGGTTGCAAAGGCAGCTGTGTGAGAAAGCGGGGGGGCGGTTCCCTTTTGAGGGGGGTGAAATGGTGACACCGGCCCCCCCGCAGAGAGTCCAGGGGGTGGGTGGCAGAGGTGGATTTGTGGAGGGGGACGATCCCGGGGGAGCTTGTGGGGGGTGGGAGCTCCCAGCGTTGGCGAGGGAGAGGCAGGGGAATCCCAGGATGCAGGTGAGGTTTGAACAGCCCCCTCCCAGGGCAGGGGGAGGGGCAGAATTAGGGGGAAATGTTCAATCCCCCCACCAGCTGAAAGGAAGCCGGGAAAGGGCTAGGGATGGAACCCAGGAGTCCGGGCTCCCGGCCCCCGGCTGCTCGGTCTCACGCCCAGGGGTGGGGCAGAGGCTGAGCCCAGAATGATTAAAACATGGAGAGACTTGGGGGGGGGGTCTATTTTTTGGCAAATATTAATCCTGGGTACAGAGCTCCCCCAGCCCCCCCATTAACCCCTCGCCTCCCCCAAGCTTTTTGGCCCATCACATGCAGAAGATAAATGATGCTTTGGGGAGGGGGGGACATTCTGGGGGGGCTAAGGAGGGATTCCCTTAAATTACCCCCCTCATATTCTGAGGCAGGAGGGGGGAAGCTAACAGGGATGGGGGAGGAGGTGGGGGTACATGAACCCCCAATTCCCCTGGGGCAGGAAGGGGGTCCCCTATTTCCCAGCTGGGGGGCAACCCCAGCCCCCAATTCCCCTGGGGCAGGAAGGGGCTCCCCTAGTCCCCAGGGGGGCTTGGCCGGCTGGGGGGCGCGTCCCCCCTACTCCAGGGTGGCCGTGGCGTTGGTGGGGCTGGTGGCCCCCGAGCTGTCGTTGCCGGCCGGCTCCTTGCCCGTTTGGCCGCTGTACTGGCCGATGAAGGACCCGTCCTCATTGAACTGCACGTCAACGCTGCCCCCGTAGTCGGCCAGGCTGTCCTCGCTGCCCAGCGCCGGCAGCGCCCCGTTGAGCGAGGGCTGGCTGCTGCCGAATGGCTTCTCCTCGTTGTCGCTGCCGAGGCAGAGAGCAGGGTGAGGGGGGCTGCACAAGGGGCATGAGACACAGGGCGGGAAGTGTGCAAGGCAGAGGGAGAACATCATGGTGCAGGCGTGCGAGCCACGTGAAAGTGCAAGGAGTGATTGTGCAAGATGCACAGGGAAGTGATGGGTGAGTGTGCAAGGTGCACGGGCAAGGCGTGTGCACCTGGTGCCGGGGAAGGGACTGGTGGGTGTGCAAGGTGAGTGGGTCTAAGGTGCAGGAAACTGGGTGTGCAAAGTGTGCAGAAGTGGGTGTGCAAGGAGCTTGGCCAGCAGTGGGGGTGAGTGTGCACCAGGCCAGGAGGATGTGGGTGTGCAGGTGCACAAGCATGTGCTGGGAGAGCGTGCGACAACCTGATACAAGTGTGCAGGTGGCACGGGGGGGGCATGTGACACCTCATGTCAATGTGTTGGTGCACACAGGCCTGGGGGGGAGCAGTGCGAGGGCTGAGGCACGGGGATCATGCAAGGGGCAGCTGGGGCTGTGCACAAGCAGGGCTTGTTTACACGCGTCAGGAGGGTGCTGAGTGTGAGCGGGTGTGAAAGAGCCTCCCGCACCAGGCCACAGTGTGAGTGCAAGAGAAGGACCCGCCCACCTCCCTGTCCCCCTGGGCAACCCGCCCCCCGGCAGCAGACCCAACGCCTGCCCTGGTGCGAGAGTGCACAGTGTGTGGGGGGGCAGTGGGGGTCTGGCATTTCTCCCTCCCCAGAGGGAATGGGGGGATCCCCCGGAACAAACTGGGGGCCCAGGGGGGGGGGGTGATGGGGGCCCAGGGGGCGTTACCTATTTCTAAGGATGGACGAGCTGCCGGGGGGGGCAACGATGAGACAGAGGGAGCCAGTGAGACATGGTGGGGGCGTCGCACGGTCACCTGGGCCACGGACACACACCACCGTCCCGTGCACCATCGCCCCTGTGCACCATCGCCCCCAACTACCACCGTCCCGCGCACCATCACCCCTGTGCACCATCGTTCCCAACTACCATTGCCCCCGCGCACCATCACCAGTGCACAACCAACCCTGGCTACCACCACCCCATGCACCATCACCCCCGGCTACCACCGCCCCCAACCATCACCGTTTTCAATAAATGCGGCGTGTTGCCTTTTCCCTGAAAAGATCCCGTGTGCTTCTTGTAAGCATAACACTATCACCAGTGCACAACCATCCCCGGCTACCGCTGCCCCGCGCACAACCACCTCCGTGCACCATCGCCCCCGTGTGCCATCACCAGTGCACAACCATCCCCGGCTACCGCTGCCCTGCGCACAACCACCTCTGTGCACCATCGCCCCCGCGCACCATCACCAGTGCACAACCATACCTGGGTACCACTGCCTGATGCACACCCACCTCCATGCACCATTGCCCCCAGCTACCATCACCCCCACTACCACCGCCCCACGCACAACTGCCTCCGTGCACCATCACCCCCGCGCGGCATCACCAGTGCACAACCATCCCCGGCTACCGCTGCCCCGCGTACAACCGCCTCCGTGCACCATCGTCCCCGCGCACCATCACCAGTGCACAACCATCCCCGGCTACTGCTGCCCTGCGCACAACCGTCTCCGTGCACCATCACCCCCGCGCGCCATCACCAGTGCACAACCATCCCCGGCTACCGCTGCCCTGCGCAAAACCACCTCTGTGCACCATCGCCCCCGCGCACCATCACCAGTGCACAACCATCCCCGGCTACCATCGCCCCGCACATCCTTGTCCCACCTCTATGTACAGTTGCCCCAGGGCCCCGCACACCCGCTCTGACACACCTATGCCCCCGGGAGCTGCCGCCACCTCCAGAAACATGTGGGGGGCCCTTAAGTGTCACCCCCTGAACTTGGCAGGCGGCGTTAGCAGCCCCCCCAGCCGAAGAGCAAGTGAACGGGGAGCACATGGCAATGGAGGATTGAACCCAGGAGTCCGGGCTCCCAGCACCCCCCATCTCCTCTTACCTCTCCAGGGATCTGTGGTAGCAAAGCCGGCAGCATTTTTTTTTGCAGGGGGAGAGAGAGACAGTCAGAGACCCCCCCAGACCAGGCAGCGGGGGAGGGGCAGCGGGGGGGGGAAGTTAAGCAGAAGCCACTAAATCCAACCCCAAACCCCCCACAAAAGAGGGGGTAATTCCAGGCCCCCGCCATGTTCCCCCCAATGGGGGGACTTCCAGGGGGTGGGGTGAGGTGGAAACCCCTCTGCCCTGCCCCTCCCACCCCCACAACCCCCCCACCCAGCCCCTTCCCCTCCCCCCACCCTGCCCCCCACCCACCTGTACTCCCCGAACGTCTCGTCCTTCATGGGTCGGGCTTCAGAGTCGACCTGCGTATCCTCCTTGTCCTTCACTGGGGGGGGAGAGTTAGTCGGGGGGGACAGGAGCCGAGGAACAACCGGGTTTTGGGGGGCAGGGTTGCTCGGGGACCCTGGAGTGCAGAGGATGGCTGGGGTCACTCCCTGGGGGGTGGGGCTCCTGGTGGAGTGGGGAACTGGGGTACCAGAGACCAGAGGCGGGGCTCAGGGCTCCGGGGGCGGGGCCGGGGGCGGGGCCGAGGGCTCCGGGGACGGGACCAGGGGCGGGGCTCGGGTCCGGGAGCGGGGCTGGGAGTCCCAGGGGCTGGGTTAGGGGGCAGGGCTGGGGAGCCGGGGGTGGAGTTGGGTGCTGGGGGCGGGGCTGAGGTCTCCAGGGGTGGGGCCAGGGGCGGGGCTCAGGGCTCCGGGAGCAGGGCTGGGAGTCCCAGGGGCTGGGTTAGGGGGCAGGGGGCAGGGCTGGGGAGCCGGGGGTGGAGTTGGGTGCTGGGGGCGGGGCTGAGGTCTCCAGGGACGGGACCAGGGGCGGGGCTCGGCTCCGGGAGCGGGGCTGGGAATCCCAGGGGCTGGGAGTCCCAGGGGCTGGGTTAGGGGGCAGGGCTGGGGAGCCGGGGGTGGAGTTGGGTGCTGGGGGCGGGGCTGAGGTCTCCGGGGGCGGGGCCGGGGGCGGGGCCAGGGGCGGGGCTCAGGGCTCCGGGAGTGGGGCTGGGAGTCCCAGGGGCTGGGTTAGGGGGCAGGGGGCAGGGCTGGGGAGCCGGGGGTGGAGTTGGGTGCTGGGGGTGGGGCTGAGGTCTCTGGGGGCGGGGCCAGGGGCGGGGCTCAGGGCTCCAGGGCGGGGCCTCACCCGAGTACTTCCCGCCCTTGCTGCGTTTGACGAAGCAGAGGATGACCAGAAGCAGAAGCAGCAGGACCACGGCGCAGATGAAGCCGATGAACCAGCCCTCGGTGGCGAAGCTGTGCTGGTCGGTCGTCAGCACTGGGGGGGCAGAGCGACGGGGGGAGTTACCCAGGGACCCCTCGCCGGGCGCCGGGACGAAGCCTGGGCGTGCCTCAGTTTCCCCCATCTGCTGCATTGTTCCCCAGCGGGGATGGGGTCCGGCCCCTCTCAGGCTGGGTGGGGTGAATGGCTCCCAGCCCCCCCAGCCCCCAGCCGTGCTTCCCTGCCTCTCGCCGGGGGCGGGATGGGTGGGAACACGGCGTGGGGCAGGGGGCCAGGCCAAGGGGGGTTGCCCTGCTCCTGGGGATCTGGGACATGTGGCCCCTGCGGGGTGGGGCAGGCGTCCAGGTATGGGGGAATCTGGACCCCTTGGGAGCTGTGGGGCGGGAGGACGGGGATGGGGGCCCCTGGCCCCCCTTGGGAGCCGTGGGGCGGGGGGATGGGGACGGGGGCCCCGGCCCCCCAGGGGTCTCACTCACGCTTGCCGTTGGTCTGCACCTCGCTCTCCCAGAAGGCGACGCTCTCCCCCGAGGGGTCGCGCCCCACGAACTGGACGCGGTAGGAGGTGCCGGGCTGCAGGTCGAGGAGCCGGTAGGAGCCGTGGGTGGAGTTGGCCTGGCCGGACGTGCGCCAGGGCTCGAGAGCTGGGGGGCAGCGGGAGGGGGGGTTACGGCTGGTGCCCCCCCCCAGGGGCCAGGGCCCCGGACCCCATTCCCTGCCCCACAGAGCCAGCCAGCCCCCCCCAGGGCCAGTGGCCCCTTCCCATCCCCCCAGCCAGCCAGCCAGCCCCCCCAGCCAGGCCCCTCAGCCAGCCCCCCTCAGCCCAGCCCCCTTCGCCCAGCCCCCTCAGCCAGCCCCCCTCAGCCCAGGCCCCCCCAGCCAGCCCCCCCAGCCCAGCCCCAGCTCTTACTGGTCTTGCTCATGAACTGGATTTCGAACTCCACGCTGGCCTGGTGCCGGGCCGGGACCCAGGTGATGACGGTGAAATCGGGGCCCACCAGCGAGATGCTGATGTTGTCCAAAGTGGGGAGCACTGGGGGGGGAGCAGACGGGGGGGTCAGAACCAGAGACGGGGGCACTCCCACGACGTGCCGGAGCCGGGGGGGGGGGGTTGCAGGCTCTGGCCCCCACCCCAGGGGGGATTGGGGGAGAAGCAGGGGCCCCCCCCCGCGCCCCCTTACCTGGCTCGGGCACGGTGCTGCCCTCCTGCACCAGCGGCTCGCCCAGGCCGGCCCGGGTCAGTGCCCGCAGGTGGAACCGGTACCGGGCCCGCGGCTCCAGCCGGGCCAGCGTCCCGTTCAGCTGGGAGACGGGGAAGGAGATTTCGTGCAGGGGGCCCAGCTCCGACCCGTTCACTGGGGGGGCAAGGGGGGGTTAGTGCCCAGCCTGCCCGTCTGCCCCTTGTCCCGCCCCCCTCGTCCCACAGCCAGCCCCCCAGCCAGCCCCCTGCCCCCCGCTCTGCCCCCCTCAGCCCCCTCCCGCTCAGCCCCTCTCCCACCCCTGCCCCCCACTCTGCCCCCTCCTGCTCAGCCCCACTCCCGCCCCCTGTCCTGCAGGCAGTCCCCCAGCCAGCCCCCCTCCTGCCCCCTGTCCCCCACTCTGCTCCCTCCCGCTCAGCCCCACTCCCGCCCCCTGTCCTGCAGGCAGTCCCCCAGCCAGCCCCCCTCCTGCCCCCCGACCCTCCCTCTGCCCCCTCCCACTCAGCCCCCCTCCAGCTCAGCCCCACTCCCGCCCCCTGTCCTGCAGGCAGTCCCCCAGCCAGCCCCCTGCCCCCCACTCTGCTTCCTCCCGCTCAGCCCCACTCCCGACCCCTGCCCCGCAGACAACCCCCCTGCACCCCCCCGCCCAGCTCCCCCTTCCTGCACCTGACCACTGGCCAGCCCCCCACCGCCACCCATAGCTTCCCCTGTTGCACCCTTTGTGCCCCCCACCTCCTGTCCCCACCCCCCCAGCCCAGCACCCCCCGGACTCACCCTGCTGGTACTGCAGCAGGTACTCAGTCAGCGCCCCATTGGGGAACTGGGGGGGCGTCCACTCCAGAGCCAGCACCGTGTCCGACACCCGCTCCAGGAGCAGCGAGCTGGGGGGGCTGGGCACTGGGGGGGCAGAGAGAGGGTGAGAGCTGGGGGGACTCGGTGGGGGTCTTACCCTCTGTGACGGAGCAGGGAGGGGGAGTGTTACGGGCACTCCCTGCATCGCTGCTGGCTGGGGGGGATCTCGGGGTGACTTCACTTGAGGGGCGACACCTGAGCCGGGAGGGGGCTGGGGCCAGGTGACCCCTTCTGCCCGGGTGTGATGTTATGAGTGTAATTGAATATCTCAGGGGAAGGTGACAGGGCCAGGAAGAGTTAATTACCTCCCAGACTGACCGGCCCCAGGGCCGAACTGTAGCGACTGGTTCGGAAGATCGGTGAATGAACAGAGCTCTGAAATGCAGCGGCGTCGTTAGAGAGAGAAGGGGAGCGGTTTGCTCAGGGCTTGTGATGTGAGCAAACAAGTCTTGTCTATTGCTACAGCTTTGATTCAAAGATCAAAAACGGAATATTAACATTTGTGATGATACTGGAGGGAAATCGTATTATTGTCTCTATGTCTCTTTGAAGGTTGGGGTAACCTGGATCTGAACTGTGTAATGGATAAATGACCCTGGGCTAATTGCCAGGGAGTTTGGGAGGAGGAGAGTTAAGCCTATTGTTTTCTCAGGCCGAAAGGCTGCAGGAAATGTATAAAAACCCTGGGACACGACCCTGCTTCATCTCAGATCTGCTTTGGGTTCCAAGAGGGGGAAACCCGGAGCCACAAGGATTGAGATCCCCAGTCACTGACTGGAGTCACCCTGAATATGGACATTGGACTATAACCTCTGGACTGTTTCTAAAAGGACTTTTGGCAACGACAAGCTCATCTCTGCTCTGTACCTGAACCTCAAGAATTGAACTCAAGTCTGTCTGTATATTGATCTTTGAACCAACTCTCTCTCCTTTTTTAATACATTTTAGCTTAGTTAATAAGAACTGGCTCTACGCGTGTATTGTGGGTAAGAGCTAAGTCAGGGCTCGGCTGCCTTTCCGAAGTGCTGGGCCGAGTCTGCATTTACTCACTCGGGTTCAAGGTTTCGCGAGCCAGTCATACACGTTAACGTTTTTAGAAGGGCTCGGTCTATAAGTCTATAATATAGAACTAAACTATTGTTGTATGTCAAGTAAATAAGGTTTTTAAAATGTTTAAGCAGCTTCATTTAAAATTAAATTAAAATGCAAAGCCCCCCAGATCGGTGGCCAGGACCCGGGCAATGCGAGTGCCACTGAAAATCCGCTCGCGTGCCGCCTTCGGCACCCGGGCCACAGGTTGCCTCCCCCTGATCTAAGTTATCGTTGGACCTGGGTGTGTGGCTGATCCTTTGTTGGGACTGGAAGAACCTTTTCTTTTATATGAGATCAGATGTTCAGGAATCATCATCCTATCTGACGTGTGTGTCTGGATGGAGGCCGGAGGCTGGGCACTTTAAGGGAACTGCGTTGTTTGGACGTCTGAGGAACCAGGGAGGTCCTACAGGAGCTGTTTTGGGCTGGTTGGTAAATCTAAGTACTGGAATATCCACCAGCGTTTGGGGTTTGTCTGCCCCGTTTGGTTTGCAGTTCACCCTGAGTCAGTGACCTCAGCCGGCTCCCACGGGCAGCATCGTCACGCCGGGACACTGGACAAAGGCCGGAGGAGGGGCCGGGGGGGCTGGAGGAGGGGCTGGGGTCAGATTGGAGCTGGCTGGGGAGACCGGGGGGGGGAGGCCCAGAACCGGGGTCTGGGCTCCCCACCCCCAGGATGGACCCAGCTGAGGGGTCCTGGTCTCTGTCCCTACGAGCTCTGGCTCCCCCGTGTCCCCGGTGGCGAATAACCCTTCACGGGGACTCGCAGGAAGTGGGGTGCAGGCCCCGACTCCCCCACCCGACAGGGGCCCGGCCCCCCCACACCCCGTGACACCGTCCTTGGGGGCTGGGAGCTGTTGAGGGGTGTGTGGGGCTCTGGAGCGTCAGGGGAGCTGGGGGTTCAGTTGGGAATGGGAGCTGGGGGTCACAGTGGGGTTTGGGGGTTCAGGGGGGGTCTCACCTCCCTCGGGGGTGCTGAAGTCGATGTCCTCGCTGCGGGGCCCGTCGCTGCGCCCGTTAAACACAACCACGTAGAGGCGGTACCAGCTCCAGGGGCGCAGCCCCCCCAGCCTGGCCCGCGACTCCTCCCCTGCCACCGTCAGCACCAGCGGGGACGGCTGGGCCCGGGCCTGGCGCCGGCTCCGCTCCCCCACACTGTGCAGCCGCCAGTAAAACACCTGGGGGGACAGGGTCAGACAGCAGGGCCCCCCGAGTGCCCCTTGCCCCCCCGAGTTCCCCACGCCCCCCACTCCTGACCCGCAGCCCCCCAGCACCCCCGACCCGCACCCCCCGAGTGCCCCTTGCCCCCCTGAGTTCCCCACGCCCCCCACTCCTGACCCGCAGCCCCCCAGCACCCCCGACCCGCACCCCCCGAGTGCCCCTTGCCCCCCCGAGTTCCCCACGCCCCCCACTCCTGACCCGCAGCCCCCCAGCACCCCCGACCCGCACCCCCCGAGTGCCCCTTGCCCCCCCGAGTTCCCCATGCCCCCCACTCCTGACCCGCAGCCCCCCAGCACCCCCGACCCTGCACCCCCCGAGTGCCCCATGCCCCCCACTCCCAACCCGCAGCCCGCTAGCACCCCCGACCCGCACCCCCCGAGTGCCCCTTGCCCCCCAAGTTCCCCATGCCCCCCACTCCCAACCCGCAGCCCCCCAGCACCCCCGACCCGCACCCCCCGAGTGCCCCACACCCCCCACTCCCAACCCGCAGCCCCCCTACCGCCTCCGATCCTGTGCCCCTGACTGCCCCACGCCCCCCCGAGCATCCCCCACTCCTGACTTGCAGCCCCCCTACTGCCCCCGACCCTGTGCCCCCAAGTGCTCCGTGCCCCCCACTCCCAACCTGCAGCCCCTCCAAGCACCCCCGACCCGCACCCCCCGAGTGCCCTGTGCCCCCCACTCCCAACCCACAGCCCCCTGAGCACCCCATGCCCCCCGACTGCCTTGTGCCCCCCACTCCTGACCTGCAGCCCCCCCGAGCACCCCGCGCCCCACCACTCCCGACCCGCAGCCCCTCCCCCAATTACCCTGAACCCCCGGAGGTGACCCCGCAGCTGGTCTCTGTTGGGCAGAGTCCAGCTGACGAGGACGCTGGTGCTGTTGAATATTTCCACCCCCACGTTCTCGGGGTTCACCTGGGGCACTGGGGGAGGAACAAACACATGTGTAATGTGGGGGGGGGGCTCAGAGCTTCCCCCCAGTCCCTTCCCGCCACGGCCCCCCCTAAGCTGGGGGTCACAGTTCTCCCATTTCCTCCCCCCCATTCCTCAACCCAACCCCGGGGCTCACGGCCCCCTTTCTTTCTGCCCCCAGCTCCTTCACCCTTCCTCCCCCACTCACCATCCTCTCCAGAGTACCCCATCACGGTGGGGGGCTCGGGCCCTTTGCCGACGGGGTTCACGGCCTGCACCTTGATCTCGTAGGGGACAAAGGTGGGGGTCTTCGTTACCAGCAAGGGGGGGCCACTGACTGTCTCCTCGCTCCAGCTCCCCCCCTCGCCCAGACGCCGCCACTGCACCCGGTAGCTGAGCTCGGGGGCGTTCCAGTCCGACTTGTTCAGGGGCTGGGGGAGGAAACGGGGATGTCAGTGCATGGGGGGGCAAAGCCCCAGGGCCCCCCCCATTCTCCCTCCTGGGTACAATGCACCCCAGCCCCCCCCCCCAGGAGCAAGTGACTGTAACTATCCCATCACACACAGATACAGAGCCTGCAACTACCCCATAACGGGCGCACACACACAGGGCATGAACTACAACGCAACCACCCCGTAACACTCACCCACCCACCATGAACTACAGCACAACTACCCCGTAACACCCACCCACCCACCATGAACTACAACGCAACTACCCCGTAACAGCCACCCACCCCACCATGAACTACAACGCAACTACCCCGTAACAGCCACCCACCCCACCATGAACTACAATGCAACTATCCTGTAACACCCACCATGAACTACAACGCAGCTACCCCGTAACAGCCACCCACCCACCATGATCTACAATGCAACTACCTCGTAACAGCCATCCACCCACCATGAACTACAACGCAACTACCCCGTAACACACACACACACACACACACACACACACACACACAGCATGAACTACAAACTACCTTGTAAAATACAGTATCAGCTACAACATTACTACTCTGTAAAACACACCCCATGTGAGCGACAACACAACTACATTGTCTCTCACACTCACCCCCCCCCAGCATAACCGCATAACCAACACCGTGTGACGAGCAGTGTGAGTGTCTGTAACACACACACGGTGTGACAATCCTGTGACCCCCCCACCCCGTGGGAGGTACCACACAGCTCCATGGCGTCACTCCCTGGGGGTCGACAACCCCCAGCCAAGAAGAGCCACCGTCGATCGCTGGGTGGACAACTTAACAGCCGGCTCTGTCGACCAACAACCGGCCCCGGGGGAGGCTCCATCAGGCGTCCGTAGGCGGGTGGCCGTCACGTGGGTTTCCAGTGTCATCGGGGGGCACGAGACCACGGCCGCCTGCCACACCCCGACGGTAGCCGGCTTCTTCCCTTTGCCGGGGCAGCGCGTCCAGCACCTGACGCCGGCTCGGCGACGTGGGTCCCACCCAGGGGGGCCAGGTTTGTACCGGTTTTGGTGGTGCCCAGAACGGGTCCAAGCAGAGCTGCCCCAGACCCTGCGCTTCGGGGGGCCGTGGGGCCCAGGGCAGCCGGGGAGGTTAGCGGGGGGCCCGGCCCCAGCCTGCCCCACTCTGCCCCACTCTGCCAGCTCCCGGTGCCGCTCGGGCCAGGGGGCAGAAGCCGGAGAGAGGCGGGGCGGGGGATTGAGGGAGGGGCCGGAATGGGGGTGGGGAGGGAGCGGGAAGAAGTGGGGTGGGGTGGGGCCAGGTCGCTCGCTGAGGCCTGCAGACGGGGGACCCAGCGACTGGTGCCGAGGAGGCCCCCCCAGCTCGGGTGCAGCCGGTTCTGGCCAGTGGGGGAAAGGGGCTGAGGGGCCCGGTTCCAGCCGGGGGGGGGGGGGGGCAGGTGGCCTGTTTACCTGGGGCTGGAAGTGGGGGGCTGGCGGGGACAAGGCATGGCCGGAGCCCCTGGGGACCAGACCAGGCCAGGCCCGGGGCCTGGGCGGGGGTCAGACGTCCAGTGACCCCCCGACTGACGCTGGCCGAGTCCTGCCGGCTGGAGATCGGGGGGGGGGGGGATTTGCTCCCTCTGGGGGTCGGGGCCCCGGAGACCAGAGGAGGGGACGCCCTGAGGGGCCCATGGCAGAGCCAGGCTGCTGGGGGCTCAGGGGGGCCCCAGAGAAAGCCCAGGGCCAGCCAAAGCCGTGGGGCAAGGCCGAGGCCGAAGGGGAGCGCAAGCCGAGGAGGCTGCGGTCAATGTGGGGTGCACCCGGGGCCCCCCCACCGGCCAACACGGCAGGGGATACATGGCGTCTCACCCCCCCCCCCCCCGGCAGGAGCTACAACGCAACTACCACGGCACACGGCACACACACGCCAAGGGCAGCGACAACCCTGTCACCATGACACGCTGGGCACAACACCCCAGCGACCCTGTAACACAACCTCCCGAAACCACCCCTTGAACCTGGCTACACCGCGAGCCACCAGCACCCGGCAACCAGCAGTGTCTCTGCCCCGCAACACACGCATCCCCCTCCCTGTACCGACCCCCGCACAACACAGGACAACACGCCCGCACTGAGACAACAGCCCCCTGCCGCGCGGAACACGGGCCCCCCGACAGATGTGGGGGAGATCGGGGGGCTGTGGGGGGCCGGACCCCCCCACACGTTACCTTCCAGGTGATGAGCATGTTGTCGGTCTCGTTCCCCTCGCCGGCCACCCCCTCGGGGTAACGCTCGGGGGCTGGAGGGGAAAGTGACAGAGTGAGTGGGGGGGATCCCCCCTCCCCGCCCTGCCCCCGACCCCAACCTCCCACCCCCAACACACCTCCCCCCTCCCTGCCCTGCCCCCCACACCCCTTCCCCCCCACCCCCGCTCCTCCCTCCCCGCCTGGCCCCCAACACCCCTCCCGCCCCTCCCCCCCAACATCCCACCCCCAACACATCTTCCCCCTCCCCTCCCCCACCCCCCAACACACCCCTGCCCCAGGGCCCCCCAGGCCATACCCGCCGGGCTGGTGCGGACGGGGGCTGAGGCGGCGCTGGGCTCGCCGCGCCCGAACCGATTGGCCGCGCGGACTCGGAAGCGGACGTGGCCGTAGGGTGCCAGGTGCAGCCGGGCCCAGGGCTGCTGGCCGGAGACGGTGCTGACGTCCCGCCAGGTGCCGGGGTCCCGGAGCCCGTCCTCCGCCTCCACCACGAACTCTGGGGGGAGACGGGGTGAGAGATGCCCGGCGTCCCCTGGCCCGCCCCCCAGAACGGCCCCCGACGCCCCCCAAACCACCTGCCCCGGAACCCCCCCAGACCCTCCTCCAACACCCCCAAACTGCCTGCCCCCCCGAGTCCCCCCGGACCCTCCTCCGACGCCCCCCAAACCGCCTGCCCCCCGAGTCCCCCCAGAACTGCCCGCCCCCCAGCGCTGCCTGGCCTGGGGAAGGGGGTGTCCTGAGCTGCAGCAAAGGCAATGGGGCTGGGGGGGAGGGGGAGACGCCCCAGGATCTGGGGGGCTGGGGGGGTCCCCTTCTTACTGTCAATGGGGCTGTTGTGATCGTCCCCCGGGGTCCAGCTCAGCTTCACGCGGCGCTCCTGCTGCTCCGACACCTGCAGCTCCAGCACCGGCCCGGGGCGGCCTGGGGGCAGAGACGGGTCAGAACCGACCCAGGCAGCCCCCCCCGCGCCCTCCGCCCGGGGACGTACCCACCACCCGCAGCTCGGCGCTCTCCTCCGCCGCGTCCAGCGCCGTGTGCGCCCGGCAGCTGTACACACCCTGGTCCGTGTAGTCCACGTCGGCGATCCGCAGCCAGCCAGGCGCGATGGTGTACCTGAGGGGAGGGGGCGGGTGAGGCTGGCGCTGCGAGCTTCCCCAGCAGTGCCCCAGCCGGGGTCCCCCGCAGCGCTGCAAGCTTCCCCCAGCAGTGCCCCAGTCGGGGTCCCCCGCAGCGCTGCGAGCTTCCCCCAGCAGTGCCCCAGCCGGGTCCCCCCCAGCGCTGCGATCTTCCCCCAGCAGTGCCCTGCTCCCCCCTCACTTGTCGCTGTCGTCCGACTCCCGGATGGGGCGCCCGTCCCGCCGCCACTCGACCCCGCGCTCCGGCAGCGTCTCGTCGAACCGCGCCCGGCACTGGAAGGTCACGTTGCTGGATTTCTTCACCACGGCGCTTTGGGGTCCCAGCTCGATCCGCGTCGCGCCTGGGACAGGACGGGGGGTGACGGGGGGCAGTGCCCGGGCTGCCTCCCTTGCCAGCATGCCCTGCTGTGCCCCCTGGCCCCTCCCTTCCCAGCATGCCCTGCTGCACCCCCAGCCCCTCCCTTCCCAGCCCGCTCCCCCCTCAGTCCCACCTGGACCACCCCGCTCCACCCCTCGGCCCCTCCCTTCCCAGCATGCCCTGCTGCACCCCCAGCCCCTCCCTTCCCAGCCGCTCCCCCCTCAGCCCCTCCCTTCCCAGCATGCCCTGCTGCGCCCCCAGCCCCTCCCTTCCCTGCGCTCCCTGCTCTCCCCTCGGCCCCTCCCTTTCTGCCCCGCTCCCCCCTCAGCCCCTCCCTTCCCGCCAAACTCCCCCCCTCAGCCCCTCCCTTCCCGGCCCTCCCTGCTCCCCCCTCGGCCCCTCCCTTCCCGGCCCGCCCCGCAGCATGCTGGGGGGTGCGGGGGCCCCACCTTTGACCTCGAGCCAGGCGCTGATGGTGACGTTGTTCTGGTCGTTCTGGGCGAGGCAGACGTAGGCGCCGGTGTCCTGGCGCTGGGCCCGGCTCAGGCGCAAGGTGCCGTTGGTGTGGACGAAGGCGCGTTCGTCCTGCAGGGCCGGCTCCATCGTTTCGGTGAACCTGCCAGCGGGGGCGTGTCAGGGGCACTTGGCACCCTGCCCAGGGCACTGCTGCGGGGAAGCTCGCAGCGCCGGGGGCGCACAGTGGGGGCGAGTGAGAGGGAAGGAGGTGGTATCTGGGGGGGGCAGTGCAGGGGGGGCAGGAAGCACGCACACGGGGGGGTCCCCTCACCACTCCACTCTGGGCATGGGCGCCCCGAAGGTCTGGCAGTCCAGGGACGCCGTCTGGTTCTCCACCACGGCGTAGCGCTGCTCGTCCGGGGTCAGGATCTTCGCCGGGAGCTCTGCGGGGGGGAGAGGTAAGGGGGGCTCTGGACCCATCCCCGCCCCTGCACCCCCAAACCCACCCACCCAGGGGATGCCTGGCAGGATGGGCCCCTGGGAGCTGCCCTTGGGGGAGGGGGTGCCAGAGATGGGACGGTTGCCAAGGGCTGGTTGAGGGGCCCAGTTGCCAGTGGTTGGTTGCTAGGGGGATGATTGATGGTTGCTAGGGGGCAGTCGCTAGGGCTGGTTGCCGGGGCGGCGGTCGCCGGGGTGGTGGTTGCTGGGGGATGATTGATGGTTGCTGGGGTGGTTGCTAGGGAGCGGTCGCTAGGGGGATGATTGACGGTCGCCGGGGCGGCGGTCGCCGGGCACTCACGGATGACGTAGATGTAGGCGTTGGCCAGCAGGCGGCCGTGGTGGTTCACGGCCTCGCACTGTGTCACCAGCGAGTCGTTGGGCTGCACCTGGCTCAGGATCAGGGCCCCCGAGCGCAGCGTCCGCGCCGGGTCCGGCGCCAGCTCTGGGGGCGAGACGCGGCTGGGGGGGCAGCAGAGACGCCCCGTGTCCCGCCCACTGCCCTGGCCCCGCCCACTGACTCGGCCCCAACCCGCCCACTGCCCTGGCCCCGCCCACTGCCACACCCATTGCCCCGCCCACTGACCCGGCCCCAACCCCGCCCACTGACCCGCCCACTGCCCTGGCCCCGCCCACTGACCAGGCCACGGCCCCCGCCCACTGACCGGCCACGCCCACTGACCGGCCCCGCCCACCGCCCAGCCCCACCCACTGTCCCCACTCCCACATCCCGCCCCGTCCCCACCCCGTGTCCCGCCCAGCCCCTCCCCCCGCTCTCACCTCCCCAGGGGACGCCGTTGACCCTCCAGGACACCAGGGGTTTGGGTTTCCCGTAGACGGAGCAGTCGAGCCGAACGTTCTCCCCGGGGCCGTACACCCGGCTGTGGGGCTGCTGCGCCCAGTAGGGGGCGGCTGGGGGGGGAGGGGGGTGAGAGCCAGTGCCCCTCACTCCCGATCCGCAGCCCCCCAGCCCTGCCGGTGCCCCTCACTCCCGACCCGCAGCCCCCAAGCCCTGCTGGGGCCCCTCACTCCCGACCCGCAGCCCCCTGCCGGCCCAGCCCTGCCCCCCAGCTCTGCCGGTGAACCTCACTCCCAACCCGCAGCCCCTGCCCCCCAGCCCTGCCCCCCCAGCCCTACCGGTGCCCCTCACTCCCGACCCGCAGCCCAGACCGGTCCCCCCAGCTCTGCCGGTGCCCCTCACTCCCGACCCACCGCCCTGCCGGTGCCCCTCACTCACTCCCAACCCGCAGCCCCCGCCGGTACCTTCCACGGTGACGGTGTAGATGTGGCGGGCAGTGCCCTGCGTGTTGCGGGCGATACACTGATACTCCCCGTCGTCCTCCTCCAGCACATCCCGGATCCGCAGAGTTTTCTGGGAGTTCTCCAGGGCCGTGCGCTCCGCGGGCAGGGGGCCGTTCAGACGGATCCACTCCACGGTGGGCGTGGGGCTGGAGGCAGAGGGGGGCCGGCGTGGGGCTGGGGGGGTCAGACAGGCCCCCCCCCACAGCCCCCGTAACACCCACCCGCATAGCCCTCAACCCGCAGCCCCCCAGTGCCCCACAAGCGCCCGCCCCACTCACAAGCCCTCCGCGATGCACTCCAGGGCCAGGCTGGAACCCCGCAGGGCGACGTGGGAGCTGCTGTCCCCGGGCGGCACCATCAGCCGGGGCTGGCGAAACTTCACCGAGTTGGCTGCAGGGGAGACGGGGGGGGGGGTCAACACCAAGCAGTGGGGGGAGGTTTCCAATGGTTTGCATGCCGAGGGGGTGGGACTCAGTTTCCCTGGGTGTTGCTGGGGGCCAGAGGACAGAAGAGGGGAGAGGGGGCCCAGGCGACCCTGTTTCCCTGGAGAGAAGACAATGGACAGTGGGGGGCTTGGGGCCGGGGGTATCAGATGCCCAGCTGAGGAGCAGGGGGGCTCTGGGCTGGAGAGGGGGAGCAGGCAGAGCCCCCCTGGATGCAGGGGAGACTGGGATGTGCTGGGCTGAGGGGGGCCAGGCCTGAGAGTTTCCCGTGCTGTGTTCAATGCTCAATAACCCTCCTGTGTGACGCTGGCTGAGAGTCGCTCCGGGCTAGAGAACGGGGGGGGGCATTATTCCCTCTGGGAGCGGGGAGATGGGGGGGCCCAGAGCGAGGGGACTCCCTGGGGGGGCCCACGGCAGAGACAGACGTGCTAAGGCTCAGAGAGGTGCGGCTCCAGGAGGTGGAGGGGCCTGACCCCTGGGAGAGAGGGGACCCCGAGAAGGGCTGTCGCACTGAAGGGGGTTCACCCCACGGACCGCACGGGGCCAAGAGTGGGCACGATCTGTTAGTCCGTGACAACGTGGTGTCAGGAGTGGGATGTTTCGCGGATGCACCCTGTAGACGTTGGCTGCGGGCGCAGGCGCTTTGCACTAAGTGGCTGCCAGCAATAGAACGAGGGTATTGAACGGAACCAGCCTGGAAATGGCCTAGAACCAGCTCCGTAAGAGCGACCTGGCCCATCTCTGCAGGGAGAGGGGGCTGAGCGTGGGGAGGCTCACTAAGGAGCGGCTGATTGCTCAGCTTGTAGAGAATGACCCGTCTGAGGCGCAGGCTCCAGACCCCAGGGGGGCTCCCGGGGTGCCCGGAGAGCCGGGGAGTAGCCAGGGGGGCAGTCTGTGTAGTGACCGGGAGTGGGTCAGTCCTGACTCCCCAGTCAGTACAGGGAGACCCCAGTCAGGTTTCTCCCTAGAGGAGCTGCGGAGACTGGAGCTGCAGCTGAAAGCGAAGGAGCTGGAGCTGGAGGATCGGAGGCTGGTGGACAGAGAGAGAGAACGAGCGGACCGTGTAGAACAGCGGAAGCACGAGTTGGAGATGGACGAGAGGCGGGCCAAGAGGGCCTGCCGCGGGGTAAGTGGGGAAGGGCCCCGAGACGCCAGTGGTGTGGGGAATCTGGACACCAAACGACTGCCCCAGTTCGAGGAGGGGGGGATATCGATGCCTACCTCACAGCCTTTGAGAAGGCTTGTGAACTGAACCAGATTGACCCCGCAGACAGGCTTCGCTGTCTGACCCCCCTGCTCGGTCCCAAAGCCATACAGGCGTTCAGCCAAATGGATGGTGTTGAGACGGGGGACTACGACCTGTTCAAACAGGCTTTGCTGCTGAAGTTTGAACTGACCCCCGAGGCGTACAGGAAACGATTCCAGGGTGTACGCAAGACCCCAGGTGTTTCTTACAAGGAGGTCGCCAACCTGCTGGGGGAATATCTCCGCAAGTGGGGGAAGGGCGCAGGGGCCACTACCGCAGAGGATGTGTATAACCTGGTGGGGTTGGAGCAGCTGTATGACATCTGCCCTCCAGACCTTAAGATGTGGCTAGTGGACTGGAAGCCCAAAGATCTGCGCCGTGCAGGGGCACTGGCAGATGAGTTCGTGGACAGTAGATCGGGGGCAGGGGGGAGACCCACATCAGGGACTCATAAGGGGAGTCACCCTGAGCCCTCTCCAAGGTGGGACTTGAGGGACCTGAGGTGTAATTACTGTGGCCAAAAGAGACACAAGGTGGCCCAGTGCCTGAAGATGAAGGAAATGGCAGCCAAGCAGAACCCGCGGGGTGTCAGCTGGGGGGAAGCCCACCGAGAGGGGGCACCGCCGGGCCCAGGGGCTGCAGTCGAGAGGGCCGTGCCAGGGGGAGGGGACCGCCAGGCCAGGCCAGCAGGGGAAGGCGGGGCCCCAGGTCCAGAGCACCCGTACCCAATCCGCCGGGTGAGCGTGGGACAGGCCCCGGGGAACAATCGCCACATCATCCCCATTGAGGTGGGGGGAAGACGTGTCCAGGGGTTCTGGGACACGGGCGCAGAGGTGACGCTGGCGCGGTCCAAGGTGGTGGACCCAGACCAGCTAGTGCCCGATGCCTACCTGACCCTGAGGGGAGTGTTCGGGCCCCCCGTCAAGGTGCCAGTAGCGAGGATACACCTGAAATGGGGGGTAAGGAGGGACCCAAAGAGGTTGGGGTGCACGACCACCTGCCTACCGAGGTGCTAATGGGTAATGACTTGGAGAAGTGGCCGGATGGCACTCATCGCGCCCTGGTCCTTACCCGGAGCCAGAGCCAGCGAGGGACCT
The DNA here is from genome assembly GCA_036785055.1 of Emydoidea blandingii. Classification (NCBI taxonomy): domain Eukaryota; kingdom Metazoa; phylum Chordata; order Testudines; family Emydidae; genus Emydoidea; species Emydoidea blandingii. The sequence continues at coordinate 48,522 of JAXIVB010000088.1, read as the reverse complement.
CCCGAGGGGGGGGCTGAAGTGCCAAGGGTAGGGCTCGACAGGGCTGGGCCGGAGCATCCGTCCCAGGGTGGAGAAACTGAGGCGCCACCAGCCAGGGCTGTAGCCTCAGACCCAGCAGCTGAATTCCAAACGGAGCTGCAGGTGGATCCCTCCCTGGAGAAACTGAGGGCCCTGGCTAGCCACGACAGGGCAGGATCCCAGGGGGAGGACTGCCGGGAGCGATTCCTGTGGGAGAGGGGATTCCTGTACAGGGAATGGACTGGTTCAGGGCGAACTGAATCTTGGAAAGTCGGGAGACAGCTGGTGGTTCCCCAGAGGTACCGCCGCAAACTGTTGTTCTTGGCCCACGATATTCCCCTTTCGGGGCATCAGGGCATCCGGCGCACCAGGCAGAGGCTGCTGCAGAACTTTTACTGGCCCGGGGTCTTTGATGCTGTCCAACAGTATTGCAGGACCTGTGACTCCTGCCAGAGGGTGGGGAAGGCCCAGGATAAGTGTAAAACCCCACTGAGACCTTTGTCTATCATAGAGGAGCCTTTCCAGAAGGTGGCCGTGGACATAGTGGGGCCCCTCAGCAGGGTGAACCGGTCAGGGAAGAAATACATCCTGGTGGTGGTAGATTTCGCTACGCGCTACCCCAAGGCGGTGGCCTTGTCCTCTATCGAGGCAGACACCGTGGCAGACGCGCTGCTGACCATCTTCAGGACCTGGAGAGAGAGGTCGGGGACATGCTGGCTTTAGGGGTGATCCAGCCGTCCGCCAGTCCCTGGGCCTCGCCCGTGGTGCTGGTCCCCAAGAAGGACGGGTCGATCCGGTTGTGTGTGGACTATCGGAAGCTCAATGCCATCACCGTGTCCGATGCCTACCCCATGCCTAGGACCGATGAGATCCTGGACAAGTTGGGGGGTGCCCGGTACCTCACTACCACGGATCTTACCAAAGGCTACTGGCAGGTGCCTCTGGACCCGGAGGCCAGGGCGAAGTCCGCCTTCACCACACCAATAGGGCTCTTCGAGTTCCTGGTCCTGCCTGTCGGCCTCAAGGGGGCACCTGCCACCTTCCAGCGCCTGGTGGATCAGTTACTAAGGGGGATGGAGCGCTTTGCACTAGCGTATATTGACGATATCTGTGTCTTTAGCCAGACCTGGGAGGAACATGTGTCCCAGGTGAAGAGAGTGCTGGGTCGCCTCCAGGATGCAGGACTGACCATAAAAGCTGAAAAGTGCAAGGTGGGGATGGCAGAGGTTTTATACCTGGGCCACAAGGTTGGGAGTGGCCACCTGAAGCCGGAGCCGGCCAAAGTGGAGGCAATCAAGGCCTGGCCTGCCCCCCAGACTAAGAAGCAGGTCCAGGCTTTCATTGGGATGGCAGGGTACTACCGGAGGTTTGTGCCCCACTTTACCTCCCTGGCAGCACCCCTCACGGAGCTGTGTAGGAAGGGAAAGCCGGACAAGGTGGTCTGGACCGAGCAGTGCCAGAGGGCTCTCTGTGCGCTGAAGGGGGCACTTATCCAGGGCCCGGTGCTGGTAAACCCGGATTTTAACAAACCCTTCCTGGTGTTCACCGACGCCTCGGACACAGGGCTGGGGGCGGTACTGATGCAAACTGATACTAAGGGGGAGAGACACCCCATTGTGTACCTGAGCAAGAAGCTGCTGCCCCGGGAGCAGCACTATGCGGCCATAGAGAAGGAATGCCTGGCCATGGTGTGGGCCCTTAAACTGCAGCCAGATCTATTTGGGCGGCGCTTCACCGTGTACACCGACCATTCGCCCTGACGTGGCTGCACCAAATGAAAGGGGCTAATGCCAAGCTGCTGAGATGGGCCCTGCTCCTCCAGGGGTATGACATGGAGGTGGTCCATGTGAGGGGGAGCGCCAATGTTATCGCTGATGCTTTATCACGGGGCGGGGACCCTGAACTTCCCCAGGTCACTGGCTAAGTGACCCTGCTCTGTTCAGCCTCGAAGGGGGGAGAGATGTGACGAAGTGGGGGGTTCTCTGGGTTTTGTCACTGGTTTGCATGCCGAGGGGGTGGGACTCGGTGTCCCTGGTTTAACGAGGGGAAGGGAGAGGGAGTTCGTTGGGACACAGACCCGGAGAAGGAACTTGGGACCCCGGCCAACGGCCTGGAGAACGGAGACCCCAGTGACTGGTGACCGGGTGACCCAGAGTCGCAGCCGGTTCTGGCCAGTGGGGGGACAATGGGCTGCGGGGAGAGGACCCCGGTGACCGGACCAGCCGGTTCCAGCCCGAGGGCCAGAGGATAGAAGAGGGGGCCCAGGCGACCCTGTTTCCCTGGAGAGAAGACAATGGACGGAGGGGGGCTTGGGGCCGGGGGTATCAGATGCCCAGCTGGGGAGCAGGGGGGCTCTGGGCTGGAGAGGGGGAGCAGGCAGAGCCCCCCTGGATGCAGGGAGACTGGGATGTGCTGGGCTGAGGGGGGCCAGGCCTGAGGCCGGAGAGTTTCCCGTGCTGTGTTCAACTCTCAATAAATCCTCCTGTGGGACGCTGGCTGAGAGTCACTCCGGGCTAGAGAACCCGGGGGGGGGGCATTATTCCCTTTTGGGGGTGGAGGCCCTGGGGGCCCAGAGCGAGGGGACTCCCGGGTGCGGGGGCCCACAGCAGAGACAGACGTGCTAAGGCTCAGAGAGGTGTGGCTCCTGGAGGTGGAGGGGCCTGACCCCTGGGAGAGAGGGGACCCCGAGAAGGGCTGTCACTCTGAAGGGGGTTCGCCCCAGGGACCACACGGGGCCAGGAGTGGGCCTGACCTGGGAGTCCATGACAATGCCCCGTCCATCCCCATGTGCCCCTGTGTACCCCCCTCTGTCCATCAAGGGGGCGGGGAGGGGGGGCAATGGCCCCAATGTACCAGGCTCAATTTGGGCAGGATACCCCCAAACCTGGGGGGTCCCCAGGATCCCGGTCCACCCCCCCAGAGGGTGCAGGAGCCACAGGGAGCCCCCCGAAGGGATAGCACAGCCCTAGGACTGCTCCAATGGACGCTGAGGAATTGGGGTGTGTGTGGGGATCCCTGCTGAGAGGTGGGGGGGCAGAAATAGCAAAGAGATCGGGGGGAGGAGTGGCCCCCCCGACACCAAGGGATGGATTTGTGGGGGGGTCACCTGGGAGATACACCCGGATGCCTGGGTTCCACTGCCTGGGGCTGGGCTGAAAATCGATCCCTCCTCCCTCCCAAAGCCTTTATACCTCCCTGCACAAGGGTCCCCACTCGGGGCTGCCCCCCCACCCCGCGGGTCCCTCCCCCAGGTCGGAGGGGCCCCCGCCCCACTCACTGGGGCGGACCCGCAGCTCGATCGGCTCTTTCTGGATGATGGTGCGGGGGCCCAGGTAGTGGGCGTGGCAGATGTAGTCGGGGTGACTGTCCGAGCGCTGGACGTTGGCGAAGTACAAGTACCCGTCCTGCCCCATGCTGACCCGCTCGTCCTGCGTGATGTGTACGATGCCTGCCGGGCAGCGAGGGGTTAAACCGGAGCTCAACCCGCCCCCTGCCCCCCGCAACCCCGCCCCATTCCCCACCCCCTGAGCCCCCCTGAGCCGGCCAGTCCCCGCCCTGGGTCATGCGGGAGCCGGTACCCCCCAGTGGGGACAGTCCCCAGCCCCATTCCCCGCCCCCCTGAGCCCCCCTGAGCCGGCCAGTCCCCGCCCTGGGTCAGGGGGGAGCCAGCGCCCCCCCAGCCCCACTCCCTGTCCCCCTGAGCTGGCCAGTCCCCGCCCTGGGTCATGCGGGAGCCGGCGCCCCCCCCCAGCCCCATTCCCCGCCCCCCTGAGCTGGCCAGTCCCCGCCCTGGGTCATGCGGGAGCCAGCACCCCCCAGTGGGGACAGTCCCCAGCCCCATTCCCCGCCCCCCTGAGCCAGCCAGTCCCCACCATGGGGCTGGATGGGAGCCGGTGCCCCCAGGGGGGACAGGCCCCGGGCCCCACTCCTGGCAGCGGATACTCACGGCTGTTCAGCCAGTAGATTTTGGGGGGCACGGCGCTGTCAGGAGGGTTGCAGGGCAGGACGACAGACTCCCCCTCCTCCACCTCCAATGGGGAAACCTTCTCCTTGGGCCACTGGGGGGTGCCTGCAGCAGGGAGGGGGTTGAATGAACAATGGGGGGCAGGGCCAGGCTGGGGGGCTGCGGGTCGGGAGTGAGGGGCACCGGCAGGGCTGGGGGGGGGGCAGGGTGGATTCTCCACAGGGTGTCTCCATTTCCCCGGCCTTTGCTCCCTGGGGAGGCTCGGGGGGGGGGGGGGGTCTCAGGCTACAGCCAAGGGTGGGGGAGGGGGTGGGGGAGGTGCTGATGGAGAGGATGCAATTACATCACCCTGACACCTCGCTGCCATGGAAATGGTTGCTGTGGAAACAGGAGCAATTGGCTGAGCTCTGGGGAGACCTGCAGGTAAAAGTGGTAGGGGGAGCCCAGGGCTGGGCTATGGGGGCTGCGGGTCGGGAGTGAGGGGCACCGGCTGCGTGGGGGGGAAGGGCTGGGTTCGGGGGGCTGCGGGTCAGGAGTGAGGGGCGCCGGATGCGTGGGGGGGGGGGAAGGGCTGGGTTCGGGGGGCTGCGGGTCGGGAGTGAGGGATGCCGGATGCATGGGGGGGAAGGGCTGGGTTTGGGGGGCTGCGGGTCGGGAGTGAGGGACGCCGGATGCATGGGGGGGGAAGGGCTGGGTTCGGGGGGCTGTGGGTTGGGAGTGAGGGGCACTGGCTGCGTGGGGGGGAAGGGCTGGGTTCGGGGGGCTGCGGGTCGGGAGTGAGGGGCGCCGGATGCGTGGGGGGGGGGGAAGGGCTGGGTTCGGGGGGCTGTGGGTTGGGAGTGAGGGATGCCGGATGCATGGGGGGGAAGGGCTGGGTTCGGGGGGCTGCGGGTCGGGAGTGAGGGGCGCCGGATGCGTGGGGGGGGGAAGGGCTGGGTTCGGGGGGCTGCGGGTTGGGAGTGAGGGATGCCGGATGCATGGGGGGGAAGGGCTGGGTTCGGGGGGCTGCGGGTCGGGAGTGAGGGGCGCCGGATGCGTGGGGGGGGGAAGGGCTGGGTTCGGGGGGCTGTGGGTTGGGAGTGAGGGATGCCGGATGCGTGGGGGGGGAAGGGCTGGGTTCGGGGGGCTGAGGGTTGGGAGTGAGGGATGCCGGATGCGTGGGGGGGGGAAGGGCTGGGTTCGGGGGGCTGCGGGTCGGGAGTGAGGGGCGCCGGATGCGTGGGGGGGGGAAGGGCTGGGTTCGGGGGGCTGTGGGTTGGGAGTGAGGGATGCCGGATGCGTGGGGGGGGAAGGGCTGGGTTCGGGGGGCTGTGGGTTGGGAGTGAGGGATGCCGGATGCGTGGGGGGGGGAAGGGCTGGGTTCGGGGGGCTGTGGGTTGGGAGTGAGGGATGCCGGATGCATGGGGGGGAAGGGCTGGGTTCGGGGGGCTGCGGGTCAGGAGTGAGGGGCACCGGCTGCGTGGGGGGGGGAAGGGCTGGGTTCGGGGGGCTGCGGGTCGGGAGTGAGGGGCGCCGGATGCGTGGGGGGGGGAAGGGCTGGGTTCGGGGGGCTGCGGGTTGGGAGTGAGGGGCGCTGGATGCATGGGGGGGAAGGGCTGGGTTCGGGGGGCTGCGGGTTGGGAGTGAGGGGCGCCGGATGCGTGGGGGGGGGAAGGGCTGGTTCGGGGGGCTGCGGGTTGGGAGTGAGGGGCGCCGGATGCATGGGGGGGAAGGGCTGGGTTCGGGGGGCTGCGGGTTGGGAGTGAGGGGCGCCGGATGCATGGGGGGGGAAGGGCTGGGTTCGGGGGGCTGTGGGTTGGGAGTGAGGGATGCCGGATGCGTGGGGGGGGAAGGGCTGGGTTCGGGGGGCTGAGGGTTGGGAGTGAGGGATGCCGGATGCGTGGGGGGGGGAAGGGCTGGGTTCGGGGGGCTGCGGGTCGGGAGTGAGGGGCGCCGGATGCGTGGGGGGGGGAAGGGCTGGGTTCGGGGGGCTGTGGGTTGGGAGTGAGGGATGCCGGATGCGTGGGGGGGGAAGGGCTGGGTTCGGGGGGCTGTGGGTTGGGAGTGAGGGATGCCGGATGCGTGGGGGGGGGAAGGGCTGGGTTCGGGGGGCTGTGGGTTGGGAGTGAGGGATGCCGGATGCATGGGGGGGAAGGGCTGGGTTCGGGGGGCTGCGGGTCAGGAGTGAGGGGCACCGGCTGCGTGGGGGGGGGAAGGGCTGGGTTCGGGGGGCTGTGGGTTGGGAGTGAGGGGCGCCGGATGCGTGGGGGGGGGGAAGGGCTGGGTTCGGGGGGCTGCGGGTTGGGAGTGAGGGATGCCGGATGCATGGGGGGGAAGGGCTGGGTTCGGGGGGCTGTGGGTTGGGAGTGAGGGGCGCCGGATGCGTGGGGGGGGGAAGGGCTGGGTTCGGGGGGCTGCGGGTTGGGAGTGAGGGGCGCCGGATGCGTGGGGGGGGGAAGGGCTGGGTTCGGGGGGCTGCGGGTTGGGAGTGAGGGGCGCCGGATGCATGGGGGGGAAGGGCTGGGTTCGGGGGGCTGTGGGTTGGGAGTGAGGGATGCCGGATGCATGGGGGGGGAAGGGCTGGGTTCGGGGGGCTGCGGGTCGGGAGTGAGGGATGCCGGATGCATGGGGGGGAAGGGCTGGGTTTGGGGGGCTGCGGGTTGGGAGTGAGGGGCGCCGGATGCGTGGGGGGGGGAAGGGCTGGGTTCGGGGGGCTGCAGGTCGGGAGTGAGGGATGCCGGATGCATGGGGGGGAAGGGCTGGGTTCGGGGGGCTGTGGGTTGGGAGTGAGGGGCACTGCCCGTGGCGGGGGGAAGGGCTGGGTTCGGGGGGCTGCGGGTTGGGAGTGAGGGGCGCCGGATGCGTGGGGGGGGGAAGGGCTGGGTTCGGGGGGCTGCGGGTCGGGAGTGAGGGGCGCCGGATGCGTGGGGGGGGGAAGGGCTGGGTTCGGGGGGCTGCGGGTCGGGAGTGAGGGGCGCCGGATGCGTGGGGGGGGGGAAGGGCTGGGTTCGGGGGGCTGCGGGTCAGGAGTGAGGGGCGCCGGATGCGTGGGGGGGGGAAGGGCTGGGTTCGGGGGGCTGCGGGTTGGGAGTGAGGGATGCCGGATGCATGGGGGGGAAGGGCTGGGTTCGGGGGGCTGCGGGTCAGGAGTGAGGGGCACTGCCCGTGGCGGGGGGGGTCACTCACTCTCGGCAATGACGCGGATCTCTGGCCCCATGGCCGTGCCCAGGTCGTTGCTGGCGTAGCACCGATAGATGCCCTGGTGCCGCCCCGCGTTGCTGTTGTTGACGTACAGGGTCCCCGAGCCCTCGACGACCATCACCCCGGCCTCCCGGCGCGGGTCGAACCTGCGCCCGTCCTTCGTCCAGCGGAACCTGCGGGGGGAGGGGGAGGAGCTCGGGGCGGCACTGGGGGGTTGGGGGCCCTGGGGGGCGGGGAGGGGAGGGAGACGGCGGGGGGGAAGTGGGGGGCCGTACTCACTCGAGGGGGGGTGTCCCGGTGGCCTCACACCGCAGCACAATGTCGTCGCTGGGGAACACGACCAGCTTCTCCGCTGGCTGCTCCATCATCTCAGGGGGCTGCCGCACTGGGGGGGCACGGGGGGGCTGTTACAGAGACTGAGAACCCAGCAACCTGCTCTGCCCCCCATCCCCCCCCAAGCTTCCCCGCGGTCCCCCAATTCCCCCTCCCCTGAACTCTCCCAAACTTCCCCCTAGACCCCCCCATTTCCCCTCCCCCCCATGGCCCCCCCAATCTCTCTCCTGATGGATCCGAAAAGGCCCTGGGTGTTCTTGGGAAAAGGGGGTGAGTGTGCAAAGCCGCAGCCCGAGTGTGCCCAGAACCCCTGGATGCCCCGTTTCACCCCAGGACTCACGGTTGTGCATCTCATCTGTGGCGCCGGGTAGCAGAGGGGAGAGACACAGAGAGACGTTAGCTGGCATCCCACGTGGGTGCCCCGGGAGTGGGACCGAGGGCTGTGTGGGTGTGAGCGTGCAAGTTGTGCATTGCGTTTGTGCGGAAGTGTGCAAGGCAAGCTGGCCAGAGCATGTCCACGGTTGCAAGGCGGGATGTGCTGGGAGACCCGAGTGTGCACTGGAGGGTGTGCCAAAGTGTGCAAGAGAGCTGGGAGTGCACAAGTGTGCCAGGTGAGCTGGCACAAGGCCTGGAGGGTGCTTGGTGAGGGTGAGCATGCACAAGAGTGAGCGGAGGGGGTGGGGAAGGGTGAGCGTGCGACCACACGTGCGAAGGGCAGGTGGGGCTCGGCGCTCACGGGGAGCGACTGGGGATTGCACATGAGCGGGTGTTACAGCGAGCAAGGCACGGAGAATGATTGTGCACTGCGGCATGAAGAACCGTGCAAAGTGTGCCCGAGTGAATGTGCAAAACCACCCCCGGATCAGATCCATGGATTCCTCCCCTTCAGAAACTCCCCCCACGCATGGGTTTGGCACGGGCGGATACAGCCCAGTGCAACACCCAGAGCCCTGTCCATGGTGCTGACTAGCTACAGCCCATTGCAACACCCGGGGCCCTGTCCGTGGTGCTGACTGTAGGTACAGCCCAATGCAACACCCGGAGCCCCGTCCATGGTGCTGACTGTAGCTACAGCCCAATGCAACACCCGGAGCCCTGTCCATGGTGCTGACTGTAGCTACAGCCCAATGCAACACCTGGAGCCCTGTCCCTGGTGGTGCCTGTAGCTACAGACCAATGCAACACCTGGAGCCCGGTCCGTGGTGCTGACTGTAGCTACAGCCCAATGCAACACCTGGAGCCCTGTCCCTGGTGGTGCCTGTAGCTACAGACAAATGCAACTCCCAGAGCCCTGTCCGTGGTGCTGACTAGCTACAGCCCATTGCAACACCCGGGGCCCTGTCCGTGGTGCTGACTGTAGGTACAGCCCAACGCAACACCCGGAGCCCTGTCCATGGTGCTGACTGTAGCTACAGCCCAATGCAACACCCGGAGCCCTGTCCATGGTGCTGACTGTAGCTACAGCCCAATGCAACACCTGGAGCCCAGTCCGTGGTGCTGACTGTAGCTACAGCCCATTGCAAACACCCGGAGCCCGGTCCGTGGTGCTGACTGTAGCTTCAGACCAATGCAACACCTGGAGCCCTGTCCCTGGTGGTGCCTGTAGCTACAGACCAATGCAACACCTGGAGCCCGGTCCGTGGTGCTGACTGTAGGTACAGCCCAATGCAACACCCGGAGCCCTGTCCATGGTGCTGACTGTAGCTACAGCCCAATGCAACACCCAGAGCCTGGTCCGTGGTGCTGACTGTAGCTACAGCCCAATGCAACACCCGGGGCCCTGTCCCTGGTGCTGACTGTAGGTACAGCCCAATGCAACACCCGGAGCCCTGTCCCTGGTGCTGACTGTAGCTATGGGTTGAAACTTGGACTGTACCATGGCAGGGTAATGGGAGGGATCCACCATCCATGGACACCTGGACTGCCCCACTTCTGGCTCAAGGGGGGGAAGGACCCGACCCCCCCAGCTACTCACACTCCTTGGGGATGGTGAGGGCCTCGGCCAGGCCCAACAGCAGGGGCCAGAGCCAGAGCAGCCGGCCCCGCGTGGGAGCCATCGTCAATCCGGGCAGCGCTGGCTGGGGGGCGCCGCGGGTCGCTCCCTGCACCTGGGTGGGGGAGAAGCACCATCACTGAGCGAGATCCATGCGACCACCTCTGGGGTGGAGCGCCGCCCCTCCCCCACATTCCTGCACAGTGAGAACCCCCCCAACCTCCCCCGGGGCAATTACCGGGCTAAGGGGCTTATCTTGTCAACCCAGCAGGATCCCCCCAGCCCCTCCCCTCCCCCAGCAGGAGACAGACGGGTGGACGGACGGACACGGGAACAGATGGAAAAGCGCCGGCGATGGGGGAGGGGGTATGAATTATTAATAGGGAGGAGGAGAGAGAGGAGAGGAAAGATGCTCCTCACTCCCGACCCGCAGCCCCTGCTAGCCCAGCCCTGTGCCCCCCAGCTCTGCCGGTGCCCCTCACTCCCGACCCGCAGCCCCTGCCACCTGTACAAACTGTGCTGTTATTAAACATTCAGCCCCAGGGTGGGGACTGGCTGGCTGAGGGGGGCGGGGAATGGGGCTGGGGCCTGTGCCCTCCAGGGGGCGCCGGCTCCTATCCAGCCCCACAATAGCGAAGTAAATTTGTTATCAAGTCAGGGATTCTTATCTGAGAGGGGGTCTGGTGGGTTAGAGCGGGGGGAACTGGGAGCCCGGACACCTGGGTTCTCTCCCCGGCTCTGGGAGGGGAGTTGGGTCTGGTGGTTAGAGCGGGGGGGGAGGGGGGCTGGGTGCCAGGACTCCTGGGTTCTCGCCCCGGCTCTGGGAGGGGAGTGGGGGGAGGCAGCTGGTCCCAAAGATCTGGGCCCAGACGGGTCGGCCGCAGGGTTTCCGTCATTGTCTGCTTGGAGTTGGCAACATTGTGGTCACCAGCGCCGGGCACCTCCCCTGTGAGCCACCATGTCCCAGAGGCAGATGGAACCAGAGTACGGGGGGGGGAGCAGAAACTGGAGGGGGGCAGCCCCCACCCCTGGCGGTGCCCCTCACTCCCGACCCACAGCCCCTGCTAGTTCTGTGGTTGGTTTCTCAGAAAAAAAATATTCCAGCAGCCGGGGAGTTAATGAGGCAAGTGACAGAGTCTGTCCGAGGCCCCCTGAGCAGAGGGAGAAGGGGGGGGGCGGTTGGGCCATGTTGGGGGGTGGGGATTGTCCCCAAGGTCTCTGAGCCCCCCCCGCCAGCCACTTGTAAACTCCTCAGGCATGAAGAGAGACCCCAGGTGTCAGACATCTGACCCCCCCCCCGCCCCCTGAGCTAGCCAGTCCCTGCCTTGGGGCCGGGGGGAGCCGGCGCCCCCCAGAGGGGATGGGCCCCACAACGCACTCCCCAACGCCCAGATCTGGCACCTGCTCCCCTGGGCCAGTCTCTCAGGAGGGGGGGCTTGTGGCAATTTAGGGATTTCCCCCGTTGTGGGGATCCTGCTGCTGGGGGGGCTTGGGGGGTTCGGTGGGTCACACTCCAGGCACTGAGCCACGGAGCAAGCGAGGGAGGGAGGTCGCAGGGGAGGCAGGGGGCACTGGGGCATCTGCAGACTGTTGTGTGTTACCGAGGGTGGGTGGGCTGCAGGGGGCTGCCTGTTGCAGGGTGGGGAGTGTTGCGGGGTGTTGGGTGTCACGGGATGTGGGGTGTTATGGGTTGTTGTGGACGTGTTGAGTGCTGGGGGTGTTGGTGTGTTGTGTGTCGCAGGCTGTGGGTCGTTGGGGGACGTGTGCGTATCCGGGGCAGCCGGGGGGTTTCGAGGCGAGCGAAAGGCGCTGTCCATTGTGCCGGCATCTCCCCCCGCCACCGCTGCTGCATTTCCTGAGTTTCCACGGCAACCGAGAGGCAGTGGGATAATGGTCCACAGTCACCTTGACCCCACCAGGGGCAAGGGAGAGAACCCAGGTGTCCGGGCTCCCGCCCTCCCCCGGCTCTCGCCACCAGCCCCCGCTCCCCTCCCCGAGCCGGACAGCAAAGAGTTAAGGGCTCTGAAGCCCCCCCCAGGACCTTCCCCCCCCTCGGCCCTTTTACAGAAGGACCCGATTCAAACCCGGCACCAGGAAAAACGAGACAGAGAGAATGACAGGACAGGACAGGACAGGACAGGGCAGGGCGGGGCGGGGCGGGGGAGGGTCCCCCACACTCCCAACCCGGAGCCCCCTGCCAGCCCCCCCTGCCGGTGCCCCTCACTCCTGACCCGCAGCCCCCTGCCGGTGCCCCTCACTCCTGACCCGCAGCCCCCACGAGCCCGGCCCTGGGCCCCCCGGCCCTGCCCCAACAGGGCCCCATTGTGGGGGCTGGGCCCGGGGTCAGGCCCCAGCGCGGACAGCGGAAGTGCGGGGGTGGGGCGGCTCTTGGCCTCGACACAAACGGGTTCTTGTCTCAGTGTCACAGGCCGGATGCCAGTGGGGGGGGGGGAGCCGGAAACGGGGCACCCAGGATGTGGGGATCCAGCTCCATGGACTCCTGGCTCCCAGCCCCCCCCGCTCTAACCACCAGCCCCCGCTCCCCTCCCAGAGCCGGGGAGAGAACCCAGGAGTCCGGGCTCCCAGCCCCACCCTACTCTAACCACCAGCCCCCACTCCCCTCCCAGAGCTGGGGAGTGAACCCAGGAGTCCGGGCTCCCAGCCCCCCCTGCTCTAACCACCAGCCCCCATTCCCCTCCCAGAGCTGGGGAGAGAACCCAGGAGTCCTGGCTCCCAGCCCCCCCTGCTCTAACCACCAGCCCCCATTCCCCTCCCAGAGCCGGGGAGAGAACTCAGGAGTCCGGGCTCCCAGCCCCACCCTGCTCTAACCACCAGCCCCCATTCCCCTCCCAGAGCCGGGAGAGAACCCAGGAGTCCAGGCTCCCACTAACCCAGTAACCGGCTCTGACAGGTGACTCTGCCCTGGGCAGTCCGGGCGCCGGGGGGGGGGTCGGGGGGTCTGGTGTCACGCTGGGCCCTGGCCCCTGGGCTCCTGGGGGGCCGTCTCCACACAGCAACCCCCCACCGGGCTGACGGGGCCAAGCACCGCCCAACGCCGCAGCCAGGCCCCTTCCCCCGCCCGGACTCCTGGGTCCCTCCTGTCTGTCCCCCGCCAGGACTCCTGGGTCCCTCCTGTCTGTCCCCCGCCAGGACTCCTGGGTTCTCTCCTGGCCCTGGGAGGGGATGGGGGTCAGGTGGCCACGGCCCTGTGTAATCCCTTCCCCCCACACACGTACCCAGAGCCAGGTCCTCCGCCCCCCCCCCCGCTAATTTGCCTGCAGCTCATGTGGAAATTCCCCTCCCCCAAGCACCTGCCACGACCCCACCCTTCCCGGGGGGGATGGGCTGGGGAGGATCCCCCTTCACTTTCAGACACCCCCTCGCAGACAGGCCCAGTGACTCTCTGGGGGGGCAGGGGGGCTGGCCAGGGGCTGCAGGTCAGGAGTGAGGGGCACCAGCAGGGCTGGGGGGGGGGCAGGGGGCTGCGGGTCGGGAGTGAGGGGCACAGACAGGAGCTCTCCCCCCCCATCTAGACTCTCCCCCACACGAATTCACCCCCCCATTTACCAGTGCCTGGGAGTCCCCCACACCGGACACTGTGTGGGGGAGGGGAGCAGCCAGCCTGGCCCCCCTTTAATTCCCCCCATCCCGTTCCCAAGCTCTGCTCCCCGGGACACCCCCCCAGGCACACACACAAAGTTGGGGTGTCCGGGGGGGTCTGTCTCTCCTGCCCCCCCGCTGTGTGCTGGCGTTAGGGGATGGGGGATTCCAGGGGATTTGGGGGGCTGGGGGCTCTAGGACATGACCAACCGCCCCAGATCCCCCCCCGACCCACACAAAGGCCGCGCCCAGCCCTGGCTCCTACCCAGCGCATCACACAACACGCAACCCACACGCCATAACACAGAACATACAACACACAGCACACTACACGCAACGCACAACACCACACAACCCACACAACACACAACATACAACCCACAGGCCGCAACACTCAACACCACACAACCCACAAGTCCCAACACGCAACCCACCACAACACCACACAACCCACACATCACAACACGCAACATACAACCCACGGGCCGCAACACACAACACCACACAACCCACACGTCACAACACGCAACCCACATGCCAGACACAACACGCACCCCACAGACACGGAACATACATCACAAATCACAACACGCAGCACCTGCCACACCCAACACACCGGCCATACCCAACGTGCAAGACCCACAACCCCAGGCTCACAACTCAGCACACAACCCCCCATCACACCCCCCAGCCACCCCACGGACACGCAGCTCAGCCCCGCCCAGCCCCTCCCCCACAGCCGGCCCCCCAGAGCCCCTCACCCCCCCGAGCAGCCCCCAGCCTGACATCCCCCTTCTCCCCACACACCCCACTGAGCCCTGCCCCGCCCCTCCCATCCCATCCCTCATCTCAGCCCCCAGCCCAGCCCCGCAGGTCCCCCTCGCCGCTCCCAGCGGGGGCGGGGGCCGGGGCCGGCCCGGGGGGGCAGGAGAAGCCGGACGGACCGAACCCCCCAGCCCCAGCCCCTACCTGCGCCCGAGCCGCTCCGCTCCCCACTGCGGCTGCAGAGCCTGTGACATAATCCGGAGTCAGACCCCTCCCTCCGCCGCCCCTCCCCCAGCGCCCGGCCCCTCCTGGGCGGGGGCTGGGAGCCAGGACGCCTGGGTTCTCCCGGCTCCGGGAGCGGGATCCCCTCACAGCGACCCCAGCCCCCCTCTCGGCTGGGGAATTCCTGGGGGGGCAGAGAAGTTGGACTGGGGAAGGGGCGATGCCTGGAAACGGAGCCGGGCTGGCAGGGGCTGCAGGTCGGGAGTGAGGGGCACCAGCAGGGCTGGGGGGGGCAGGGCTGGGGGGTATTTCCCAGTACTTGCTGCGGGGGAGGGGCAGTTTCTGGGACCACAGAGGGGACCGTCCAACTCCCCCCCCACCCCCCCTCCCTTCCCAGAGCCAGGGAGAGAACCCAGGAGTCCCGGCCGCTGGGGGTGCAGGGAGGGAGGTTCGGGGGCTCGGCTAGTGCCCGAGGCATCGCCAGAGAGACTCCGGAATGGGGGGGCCGCTGCCCCCCGGGGTGACAGGCTGGGAACTGCCCATGGGACGCTCTGGGGCAGGTCCGGGGTGGGGGAGGGGAACAGAGCCGGGCCCCTGAATTACCCCCCCCCCCCGCGAAACCTGACCTAGTGCAACGGGGGGGCTGGGCCAGGGGCGCCCAAGGGGGGCATGTGTGGGTCCCCCGTGACGTCACCAGGCTCCCTGCTAACGATCATCAGGACAGACAGTGAGACCCTCCCCCCGCCAGCGCCCCCAGTCCCGACCCGCAGCCCCCGCCCCCCCAGCCCTGCCGGTGCCCCTCACTCCCGGCCCTGCCCCCCCCCCCAGCCCTGCTGGTGCCCCTCACTCCCGACCCGCAGCCCCCGCCCCCCCAGAGCCCCCCAGTCCCGACCCGCAGCCCCCCCCAGCCCCCCCAGCCCCCCCAGTCCCGACCCGCAGCCCCTGCCCCCCCAGCCCTGCCGGTGCCCCTCACTTCCGGCCCTGCCCCCCCCCCAGCCCTGCTGGTACCCCTCACTCCCGACCCGCAGCCCCCGCCCCCCCAGAGCCCCCCAGTCCCGACCCGCAGCCCCCGCCCCCCTAGCCCTGCCCCTCACTCCCGACCCCCAGCTCTGCTGGCGCCTCTCAGTCCCAGCCTGGGGGGGGGGGGGGGCTCTCCCTGGCAGTCAGGGCCGGCTCTGGGGCACGTGGTGGGCGGCTCCCTGGGGTTCTCCAGGGGGGCTCTGTGCTGGATGCAGCCAATCTCAGAGGACCCCTCCCTGAGGTTTGTGCCCCCCCCCCAGCTGACAGAGCAGGTCCTCTGTAGGCCAGGGCCTTCCCCTTCAGTCGGACTCCTGGGTTCTTGCCCGAGCTTGTGTGTGGGGGGGTGTCTGGTAGGGCAGAGTCGGGGGGCGGCCGGTGAATGCAGCGTGCCCGCACTGCCTGCCCCCAGGCTCGCCCCACCCCCTGCAGGGCAGAGCCAGCCTTGCCCCAGCGGGGCAGAACCCCCCCAGGCCGAGGGCTGCTAGTGGTGCAGGGGCTGGGCCGTGGTGTGAGAGCTCCCCCCGCTCGGGGGGGGGCAGCTGGGCTGGTGGAGTGGGAAGTTTTCATACTATATCGGATGAATTCTTCGTGTGCCTCAGTTCCCCCCGTCCGGTTAGGGGGGGGGATTGCTTTGCAGAGACCCAGGGGTGGCCGAGGCCCGGCCCATGTGTGAAGTGGGAGCAGCTGGGGGTGTAGGACCTTCGGGAAACCCTCCTACGTTCACACTGCCGGGGGAGTCACTTTGGAGCGGGACGTAGGGGGGCATGGTTCCCTTGTGGGTCCAGTCCAGGGTGGGCTGCAGGCTCCGAGGTGGGTCCGAGAGGGTGGGGGAGCCAGTGGCTGCTCCCAGGGATAGTGTGACCCCAAGGGGGCTGCCCCACTGACAGGGCCCCCCAGGGCTGTTCCTGTGCTGGGTCCGCAGATCTGTGACAGCTGGGGGTCCCCGACACCCCGTACAAGTGGCCAGGGGGGTCAGGTGCATCTAGGCCTGGCCAGTGTCCTGTCTGCCGCCAGCAGCCAATGACCAGACCCGGGAATCCCCAAGTGACCCATCCCGTCGCCCATTCCCAGCTCCCGGCAAACAGAGGCAGGGCCACCAGCCCTGCCCAGCCTGGCTCGTAGCCACTGGGGGACCGACCCGCCATGAACTTATCTAGTTCTTTTGAACCCGGTTATGGTCTCGGCCTTCACAACATCCCCTGGCGAGGAGTTCCACAGGTTAACGGTGAGCTGGGTGAAGAAATACTTCCTGTTTGTGTTAAACCTGCTGCTGTTCATTTCATTGGGTGACCCTGGTTCTTGTGTTAGGAGGAGGAGTAAATAACACTCCCTGATCTATTTTCTCGTCGGGATTGTCAAGCCCCGTCACAGCCCCTTAGCCGGCTCTTCCAAGCTGGAGAGTCCCACTCTCATTAACGTCTCCTCACGCGGAAGCTGTTCCACGCCTCGAATCAGTTTTGTCGCCCTTGTCTGAACCGTTCCCAATTCCACTGGATCCTTTCGGAGATGGGGTGAGCACGTTTGCCCGCAGTGTTCAAGGCAACGTCTCGTCTCTCCCTTTCCTAACAAGTCCCGGCACTCGGTTGCCTTCCTGCCGGCGAGTGGAGGATTTCCGAGAACTGGCCGCCGCGGTCTCTCTCTCGGGTGGTAGTGTCACGGAGTGTGGGGGGACACCAGGCCCTGCACCCCCGGCTTCCTGCGATTCCCCGCGACTCTCAGCCAGCCAGTAAAGCAGCAGGTTTATTTAGACGACAGGAACACGGCCCAAGACAGGTCTTGCAGGTACAGACAACAGGACCCCCCTCCAATGAGGTCCATCTAGGGGTCCCAGGGCACCACAGCCCCATTGGGGGGGCAGAGCCCCGTCTGGGCTCCCCTCCATTCCACCAGCCAGCTCCTGAAACTCCAACTCCCTCCAGCGTCTCACCCACCCTCCCCCCGGCTCCTCCCCCAGCCTTTGTCCAATTCCCGGGCAAAGGTGTCACCTGGCCCCAGCCCCCTCCTGGGTTCTCACGTTACCTGCTCAGGTATCTTCCCTCCAGGCCCGTCTCCCATCCCCCAATGCAGCCCCCCAGCCAACCCCCCCTGCAACCTTCCCCGGCCCACACTCCCCACTCAGCATTCAACCACCACACTGAGAACAGGCCCAGTTCCTCACAGGTAGCAGCTCATTGATCTGTGGAGTTGGGCGGATGGTTTCCAACGCGCATTTATCAACACTGAATTTCATCTGCCAGTTTGCTGCCCCGTCACCCAGTTTGGGGAGATCCCCTTGTAGTGCTTCGCAGGCTGCTGGGACTTAACGATCTTGAGTCGTGTTGTATTGTGGGGGGAAAATGCTCCTTCCAAGCGTCTGGACCAGTTAAAGGGGTATGGGCACCCACTTACCGAGTCCTGCCTGGTCCATGGACGGGATGCATCTGGGACTGGGTGATTTACTGAGACATATGGGAAATAAAACCACCTGGTTTACCTAGCCAATTGATAGTCGGTGCCCCTGAAATAACACCCAATATTTGCACTGGATTGGGGAATCAGTGGACACTCTGGCCATTGGAACCCCCACAGCTTCAATGTATATGTAAACTCAAGCCGGGGAAAGTTGTCACTGTCCATAACGATGTTTGTTGGGAAGGTAAGGGACTGGGAACCCTCCTGACAGGAGTCATGATCTTCCAGGCTAATAACAGCTGTGTATTTGTTAAGGCCCATATTGTACACAACGCCCATTTTAACCTCACTATGACTGTAGGCAGCCATGTTATTTATTGGCCTTTGGATAAAAATTTGCAATCAACTCTCAGGTATAAAATGCCCTTTAACTGGACAACCCTGGTACCAGACCGGTTCCAAAATCTGCTTTCATTGATACCCGAGGTCCAGAAAATTTCTGATTTATAGGGACAAATTCATATCCTTAAAAATGTATATCAGATAGAAAAAGGTGCCTTTCAGACATCTTATAGGCTGTCTTCTTTGTGTATTAGTTGAGATTTGCTGTGTGCAAACCCCATCGTATTATTATATTGAGTGGGCTAACAGTTGTGGTGATGTTGCTTGGTTTGGGATTGTGCTGTTGTTGTTGCTGTGCATATAATTTTTTGCTAGGCAAGGGAACAAGTGGCATTAATGATTGTTAATAACATTTTTGATAAAAGGGATGAGAAAAGGAAAAAGGAAAGAAATCAATGGGCTCATGAATGTTAAAGTTTAGGCTAAAGGTGGCGCTAGAGAAGCGCCAAAGGGGGGAATTGTGGGGGAAAAATAGTCTAAGGCCTAAACTTTGGTCAAGTAAACTGTATGTAGGGTCAGGTGAACTGTATGTGGGGCCTGGAGGAAGGAGAAAAGGGGGGGGGGGGAGAAGAGTAAAAGGAGAAGGGTAGACAGAAATCATAAAAGCAGAACTGTAGACATTATAAAAGTAGAATTAACCTTTGTAACAGATTATGATTAATAGATGTCAGGTGACAGAGCAAGAAACCGCAAAGGGCAAAACCAAAAAAGAACAGGAAAACTTGTTTTGCTTTATTCCTTATAGGGATGTAAAACTTTAAGGAAGTATATGTAATTTTTGTGGTTTTATCCTATATAATCTCTTGCATTTTATCTGTCGGGGGGGTTCGGCTGCCTTGGCTGACTCCCCCATGCATGCATGTTTGATTGATCAATAAAGGAGCCTCAGGCTGTCTGATCCAAAATCAACCGTGTGGTAAATTTTCCACAACAGTATCATCTGCAGATTTTGCCACCTCACTCTTTACCCCTTTTTCTAGCTCCGTTCTGAATATGTCGACTAGGACGGGGCCCAGAACAGACCCCTGCGGGACACCACGATTTACCTCTCTCCACTCTGAAAACTGACCAGGTATTCCTCCCCTTTGTGTCCCGTCTTTTAACCAGTTACCAGTCCACGAGGGGATCTTCCCTCTTATCCCCTGGCAGCTGACTCTGGGTAAGAGCCTTTCGTGAGGGACCGTGTCAAAGGCCTTCTGACAATCTAAGTCCACGATCTCCACTGGATCCCCTTGGCCACGTGCTGGTGGATCCCCTCAGAGAAGTCTAGTAGATTGGTGAGTACAATTTCCCTTTACAAAATCCACGTTGCCTCTTCCCCCACAAGTCGTGGTGAGCTCCGTGTCTGGCCGTTCTGTTCTCGACGACACTTGCGAGCCGTTGGCCCGGGACTGAAGTCAGACTCACCGGCCTGTAATTGCCGGGGGCACCGCTGGAGCCCTTGATAACCATCGGCGGCACAGGAGCCGTCCTCGTCATCGGGGACAGAAGCGGATTTCAAGGAGGTTACAGACGACAACGGCACGTCTGAGTTCCTGCCGAAGGCCCGGCTGAGCCCATCTGGGCCTGGGGACTTAGTGCGGGTTAGTTTATCAGTTTGTTCCAAACCCTCCTCTAGCGACACCTCAATCCGGGACAGTTCCTCAGATCTGTCACCTAAACAGACGGGCTCAGGTTTGGGAATCTCCCTCCCATCCTCAGCCGTGAAGACTGAATTTGATTCATTTCTCCGCAATGGCCTTGTCGTCCTTGAGTGACCCTTTAGCAGCTGGCTCGCCCAGGGGCCCCACGGGTCGCGGAGCAGCTCCTGCTTCTGCTGCGACGGCCCCAGGCTCCGGCTCGCTGCTCTTCACGCTCGGTTTTGGCCCAATTCTGTATTTGCCCCTCATTTGCCAGAGTCCGGCTCCTCCCCAGGCCTTCCCGGCCCGGGTCCAAGGCCGCCCTTCGCCTCTCCCTGCTCCAGAGCTGCGCTGCGATTTCCCTTTTCGTTCCGGTTTCCCTCCCGGCCTCGCGTCTGTGTCGCCCCCTTTGTGAAAGTCAGGGCGGCAGCGTCGGGCCGCTGGGGCCCCCCCCCCCCCCCACGACATTCACCCCTTTGCCCAGCGCCTAACTGGAGACCGGCCCCTCCTTGCCTTGTCCCCCCGTGGGCCGGATAGTGGGGGAGCTGAGAGCCAGCCCCCCCTCCCCCGAGCTGGGGGCCGGCAGTGGAGCCCCGCGCTGCAGCCCCCCGTGCCCCAGAAGCAGAGCGAGCCGAGCGGGTGTGGACAGTGTTTATTGGAGGACACAGAGGGGCAGCGTTCGGCCCCACGGGGAGACCCCGGCTCCCCCTCAGGCCTGGATGCTCCCCTTGGCGCTCAGGGCCAGGTAGTAGACAAGGAGCCCGATGGCGGCAGCCAGCACCTCCGTGGAGACCCAGGGTCCGCTCCAGGCGCCCTGCGGGAGACCGGGGGGGTGTCAGTGGGGGGCTGGGCTCCCCGCCTCACGAGCCCCCCCAGCATGGGGTGGGCTCAGTGACCCCCACACCCCAGGGGGATCCTGCCCCCCCGCCCTCAGGGAGAGCCCACCCCCCACCATGGGGGACACAGCCCTGCCCCTCATCCCTGGGGGGATCCCGGCCCCCAACACAGCCCCGCCCCTCATCCCCAGGGGGATCCCAGCCCCCAACACAGCCCCGCCCCTCATCCCCGGGGGGATCCCGGCCCCCCAGGACACAGCCCTGCCCCTCATCCCCGGGGGGATCCCGGCCCCCCAGGACACAGCCCTGCCCCTCATCCCCAGGGGGATCCCACCCCCCCAACACAGCCCTGCCCCTCATCCCCAGGGGGATCCCGGCCCCCCAGGACACAGCCCTGCCCCCCCTCAGGGGGATCCCGGCCCCCCCACCGGGGACAGCCCCCCTCTCACCCGGTGATCCACGCTGACTGTGAACAGGGCTCGGATCGCCGATACGTCCTCGTTGTTGCGCTGGGCCTGGGAGCGGGAGGGAAATGGGGTGTCAGTTGTGGGGGCCCCCACAGATCATCCCCAGGCAGCAGAACCTGGCCCCAGCAGCTGGAGCAGGGCTAACGGCCCCCAACCCTCTCCCATCCCCCCCCACCTGCTACTGCCCCGCAGACCCTCCCCCGGGCCAGAGCCAGCCCCCCCTCACCTTGCGCAGGGCGCTGTACGACTCCTCGTCAAAGAACTTCACTTCGTAGGTGCCTGACCGTGCGGCCCTGTGCTCCATGCTCCAGGAGACCTGGGTGGGGGGAACCGTCAGTGCGCCCCCCAGTCCCCACCCACTGCCCCCCCCGGAGCCAGGGAGAGAACCCAGGAGTCCTGGCCCCCAGCCCCCACCCACTGCCCTCCCAGAGCCAGGGAGAGAACCCAGGAGTCCCGGCCCCCAGCCCTGACCCACTGCCCTCCCAGAGCCAGGGAGAGAACCCAGGAGTCCCGGCCCCCAGGCCCCACCCACTGCCCTCCCAGAGCCAGGGAGAGAACCCAGGAGTTCTGGCTCCCAGCCCCCAACCCACTGCCCCCCGCCGGGCCCCAACCCTACCTGGTAGCGCCCCACGTCCTGCCCCCGGGTGACGGGGAACTGTTTGCCGTTGACGTCAGCATACAGGGCGACATTCTGCGGAGGAGAGACAGGGCCTAGCACCACGGGGGCGGGGTCTAGCACCGCGGGGTCCAGGCCACAGCAGAACCCCCACCTCCTCCACCCCCTTCCCGTCCCTGCTCCATGACTGGTGTGCTCCCCCCACGGCGTCCCCCTGCCCCCCCGCAGCAGTGAAGATGTTGAATGGCCCTGGCCAGATCCCACAATGTCAGTTCCCAAGGGACCAGCCCCCGCCCAAGAGCCTCCCAACCCCCCCCATCTCCCGGGCCGAGGCGAGAACCCAGGTGTTCGGGTTCCCACCCCCCCAGGCCCTGGCCAGGCAAGATCCCAGGCGTCTGGGCTCCCAGCCCCCCCGTACCTGCGCCCCGTTGCGGCAGGTGAGCGCGATCTCCACCACGAAGACGCTCTCCGAGGAGATGACGGCGTCGGCCGTGGTGTAATAGGACGGGACGATGGTGGGCTCTGGGCACGGCTCACCTGCGGGGTGGGGGGGAGCAGTGAGCGTCGGCCCCGCCCCTCTCTGGCTCCACCCCCAGACCCCGCCCCCAGCCCCGCCCCTCTGCCTCCACCCCAGCCCCCGCCCCCCAGCCCCAGTCACGCCCACCAGAGCCCAGCCCCGCCCCCCTCTGCCTCCACTGCAGACCCTGGCCCCGCCTCTCTCTGGCTCCACCCCCAGCCCCCTCTGCCTCCACCCCAGACCCCGCCCCCAGAGCCCAGCCACGCCCCCCAGAGCCCAGCCCCGCCCCTCTCTGCCTCCACCACAGACCCCAGCCCCGCCCCCTCTCTGGCTCCACCCCAGCCCCCGCCCCCAGAGCCCCGCCCCGCCCCCTCTGGCTCCACCCCCACAGCCCCAGTCACGCCCACCAGAGCCCAGCTCCCGCCCCCGCCCCCCAGACCCAAGCCCCGCCCCTCTCTGCCTCCACCCACAGACTCCGGCCCCGCCCCTCTCTGGCTCCACCCCCACCGCGCGCGGCCACGCCCCCAGACCCCCTAGATCCCCGGCCACGCCCCCGACCCGCTTCTCTCTGGCCCCGCCCCATAGACCCGGCCCCGCCCCCCCAGCGCTACAGCCCCCCCCGCCCGGCGCCCCGCGGGGGCTCCCAGGGGCGGGGCCCGAGGGGGCCCGGGCAGGGGGCGGGGTCCGGTACCTCTGGCCCCGCCCAACGCCGCCGCCGCCGCCGCCAGGAGCAGCGCGATCCCCGCCAGCGCCATCGCCGCCCGTGGCCGAAGAACCGGGGCCACCGCCGCGGAGGGTGTCGGGAAAGCGCCTTCCGCCGCCAGCCAATCAGCAGCGCCCCCAACGCGCCACGTGACCCAGAGCGGACGTGGCCTTATCGCTCCCGGGGAGAGAAAATGGCGGCCGGGATTTATCTAGCGCGGGGAGGAGCGAGAAGGGACGCTGGGTGACCACGGGGCCTGCGCTCGCGAGATTTCCACGGAGATTCAGGAATAAAATGGCCGCCGAGACTTATTTTGCGCACCCGCGAATGAGAAAAGGCGCGGCCCCATCAGTGCGCACGTGCGCTCCGCCTTCTCGCGAAGCCTCCCTACCAATCACAGACACTTCCAGGGACAAAATGGCGGCCGAGACTTATTTGCCCCCAAGGAGCGAGAAACAAGCCAAAGGGCCGTCAATGCGCATGCGTCTCTCAGGACGTCTCGAGATAGCCCCCAACCTGATGATACAAAATGGCCGCCGGGATGTATATGGCGCTGACGACTCGCGGAAAATAGGCGCGGCATTGCCTCATTGCGCACGCCAGTTTTCCCCAGCGAGACGTCGCGAGAATTCCAGGTCGGAGCTCTCGCGGGATTTCGCTGACTAGTTCTCGCGGGAGCGCGTTGGTCCCGCGTTTCGTGCGCGGCTCTGCCATGGCTGCGGCTCTGATGGCGACGAGGCAGCTGTGGAGAGCGGCCCTGCTTGCGCCGCGTCCGGTGAGCAGGGGTGCGCGGGGGGGGCCTTCGGCGGGAGGACCGGCCGGCGGGCCCGGCTCATCCCGCGGGGGAGGCTCCTGATTGGATGAGAGGGAGTGGAACGGTGGCGCAGCGGCCTCCTCATTGGACAGGACGCCGGAGGAGGGCGGGACAAATCAGAAGTCGAGGCTATGATTGGCTGCGTTTGGAGAGGGGGCGGGCCCACCAGCTTTGAGTTGATTGGGCGAGGATGGAAATGGGTGGGGGGGAGAGTCAGAGGCTTACTTCTGATTGGAGTACGCGTAGGGGATGGGTGGGGCTTGATCGATCAGAGCGGAGCTGATTGGTTGGGACGCCCGAAGGGGGCTGGAAAGAGGCACTTCCAAAGAGTGGGGCGGGGCCAAGCTGGTGAGTTTCTTTCGATTGGTCTTCGTCACCTGCGGTTGTTGTTGATTGGGTCGGCCTACCCGAGTGGGCGGGACACAGCGAAGCGGCCGGTTCTGATTGGCTGCGGCTCCCCTTAGCAAGCGTTGGGGGGATGGAAGGGGGTGACCTCGTTCAGCCCCGCAGAGGGCGCTAGAGAGACGCCAACCCCTGGGGCCAGTTCCCAGCATCCTCTGGGGCGAGCAAGAGTGACCCCCCGCCCCCCGAGCTGGGGAAAGAACCCAGGCGTCCGGGCTCCCCCCCCGGCTCTAACCTGCCCCCCTTGTTCTCCCCCAGGTGCCGGGAGCCGAGCGCCGGACCCTGACGTCAGTGAGTCCCCCCCCGGCCCCCAGCTCTGCCCGTGGGCGGGGCTTGGCGAGCGGGGCGGGGCCGGCGGCGGGGTCGCGACCCCCATCCCCACGGAGGGACACGCCCGGCCAGCCTGGGGAACTCCCTGCCACAGGACGCTAGGCGGCCGCACGGCTCCCTGGGGGGCTGGCTGGGAATGGGTCAAGGATTGGGGGGAGCTGGGGGTACCGTGGCCTGTGGCCTTAGCTTCAGACCCCTCCCCCGAAGGAAGGGGGTGTCCCGGGGGGGCCCCCGTCCCCCACGACCCAGCCTCCTTCCCACTGAGCTGTACTAACCCCCTTCTCTCCCCCCCCCCGTCTGTGCATCCTGCGACCCACAGCACACCCCCATCGTGAGTACTGTTCCCAGACTGCGGGGTACAATGGGGGGCCAGTGGGAGGGAAGGAGGCAGGTTCAGGCGGGGGGGGGGCTGGGAGCCCGGACTCCTGGGTTCTCTGCTCAGGGAGGGGAGTGGGGGCTGGGGGGTTAGAACAGGGGGGCTGGGAGCCCGGACTCCTGGGTTCTCTCCCCGGCTCAGGGAGGGGAGTGGGGGTTGGGGGGTTAGAACAGGGGTGCTGGGAGCCCGGACTCCTGGGTTCTCTCCCCGCCTCTGGGAGGGGAGTGGGGGCTAGTGGTTAGAGCGGGGGGGGGCTGGGAGCCCGGACTCCTGGGTTCTCTGCTCAGGGAGGGGAGTGGGTTCTGGGGGGTTAGAACAGGGGGGCTGGGAGCCCGGACTCCTGGATTCTCTCACACCGCCTCTTCCCGCAGCCGCCTCCTGCGAAGTACGGGGGGCGTCACACCGTGACCATGATCCCGGGTGACGGCATCGGGCCGGAGCTGATGCTGCACGTGAAGGAGGTGTTCAGGTAGGGGGGAGATCAGGGGAGCTGCCCCCTGTGCTGACCCAGAGAGCGTGGAAACCCAGCCAAGGGTCTAACTCCCCTCCCAGAGAACCCAGGCGTCCTGTCTCTCTCCCCTCCCCCAGGCAGGCCTGCGTCCCGGTGGACTTCGAGGAGGTCCGGGTGAGCTCGGACGCGGCGGAGGACGATATTCAGAACGCGATCATGGCCATCCGGCGAAACCGCGTCGCCCTGAAGGGTTTGTCCCGGTGCTGGAGGGGTCCCCGGCCCCGCGCCCGAGGGGTCCCCGGCCCTGCTGTGGCGAAGTGGGCCTGTTCTCAATGTGGTCGTTGAATGCTGGGTGGGGAGTGTGGGCCGGGAAAGGTTGCAGGGGGGCTGCATTGGGGGATGGGAGACGGGCCTGGAGGGACCCAGGAGGGGGCTGGGGCCAGGTGACACCTTTGCCCGGGAATTGGACAAAGGCTGGGGGAGGAGCCGGGGGGAGGGTGGGTGAGACGCTGGAGGGAGTTGGAGTTTCAGGAGCTGGCTGGTGGAATGGAGGGGAGCCCAGACGGGGCTCTGCCCCCCCAATGGGGCTGTGGTGCCCTGGGACCCCTAGATGGACCTCATTGGGGGGGGTCCTGTTGTCTGTACCTGCAAGACCTGTCTTGGGCCGTGTTCCTGTCGTCTAAATAAACCTGCTGCTTTACTGGCTGGCTGAGAGTCGCGGGGAATCGCAGGAAGCCGGGGGTTCAGGGCCTGGTGTCCCCCCACACTCTGGGTCCCCTGCCCTGCCCCCGAGGGGTCCCTGGGTCCCCAGCCCCCTGCCCCGCACTGAGGGGTCCCTGGGTACCCAGCCCCGCACTGAGGGGCCGCGGGGTCCCCGTCTGGTCTGGGTTCCTGCGTTCGGGGATTAACTCGTTTCTGGTTGACAGGAAACATTGAGACCAACCACAACCTGCCCCCGTCCCACAAATCCCGGAACAACATCCTGCGGTGAGCGGGGCTACGTGCCGGGGGGTGGGGGATGGGAGTGCGGGGCGCTTGCGGAGCTTGGGGGGGCCCCAGGTCGGGAGTGAGGGGCGCCGGCGGAGCTGGGGGGAAGCTGTGGTTTGGGAGTGAGGGGCACCGGCGGAGCTGGGGGGGGCTGTGGTTTGGGAGTGAGGGGCGCGGGCGGAGCTGGGGGGAGGCTGTGGTTTGGGAGTGAGGGGCACCGGCGGAACTGGGGGGGGCTGTGGGTCGGGAGTGAGGGGCGCGGGCGGAGCTGGGGGGAGGCTGTGGTTTGGGAGTGAGGGGCACCGGCAGAGCTGGGGGGGGCTGCAGGTCGGGAGTGAGGGGCGCTGGCGGAGCTGGGGGGGGCTCTGACCCTGTCCCCCCCAGCACCAGCCTGGATCTCTACGCCAACGTGATTCACTGCCAGAGCCTCCCGCGGGTGCTGACACGGCACCGGGACATCGACATCCTCATCGTCCGCGAGAACACGGAGGGCGAGTACAGCAGCCTGGAGCACGAGGTGCCGCCCTGGGGCCCCGCCCCTGCCCCGCCGACCCCCTGGGAGCCCCGCCTCTGTCCCCCTGTGGTCCTGCCCCTGGGAGCCCCGCCCCTTCCCCTGCCCAGCCCTTGGGAGCCCCGCCCCTTCCCACCCCCTGGGAGTCCCGCCTCTGTCCCCCTGGGGTCCTGCCCCTGGGAGCCCTGCCCCTTCCCACCCCCTGGAAGTCCCGCCTCTGTCCCCCTGGGGTCCTGCCCCTGGGAGCCCTGCCCACTGCCTGGGAGGTCCACCCACCCCCTGGAAGCCCCGCCCCCGGGAGCTCCCGCCCAGCCCCTGGGGGCCCCAGCCCCCCTGGGATCTGTGCTCACCTGGTGCCTTGGCTCCACCTTGGGCCCCGCCCCGTTTGGGAGGGGAAGCCTGAGCCGTGCCCCTCCCCTCCGTGGGGCTCAGGTCTCCGCCCCCCGCATCCTGACTCCGCCCCCTGCCCCGCAGAGCGTCTCCGGCGTGGTGGAGTGCCTGAAGATCATCACCAAGGCGCGGTCCCTGCGCATCGCCGACTACGCCTTCCGGCTGGCCCGCAACACCGGGCGCGCCAAGGTCACCGCCGTGCACAAGGCCAACATCATGTGGGTGCCGGGCCGCGGGGTCGGGGTCTGCGGGCTGTGGGGGGCTGTGGGCGGGGGCCGGGCAGGGGGTCGCTCACCCCCCCTTTCCCTCCCCCACAGGAAGCTGGGCGACGGGCTCTTCCTGCAGTGCTGCCGGGAGGTGGCGGGCGGCTACCCGGAGATCGCCTTCGACAGCATGATCGTGGACAACACCACCATGCAGGTGAGAACCCCGGCGTCCGGGCCTCCCCCCCCCCTCCCTCCCCCCCCCCCCGGAGAGAACCCCGGCGTCCTGACCCCCGCTCTCCCCCCAGCTGGTGTCCCGCCCCCAGCAGTTCGACGTCATGGTGATGCCCAATCTCTATGGGAACATCGTGAACAACGTGTGCGCGGGGCTGGTCGGGGGCCCGGGGCTGGTGCCCGGTGCCAACTACGGAAGGGACTTCGCCGTCTTCGAGACCGTGAGCGAGGGGGGCCGCGGGGGGGAAGGGGGGGCGCAGGGCTGGAGTGAGGGGTTCCAGGGGGGCCGCAGGGTGGGAATGGGGCAGGATCAGGGTCTCACCGCGCCCCCCCCCCAATCCCCCCAGGCCACGCGGAACACGGGGAAGAGCATCGCCCACAAGAACGTCGCCAACCCCACGGCCACCCTGCTCGCCGCCTGCATGATGCTGGACCATCTCCGGTAAGCCCCCCCCTCGCCCCTCTGGTGAGCCCCTGCGCCCCCCCCCGCCCCCTGGTGAGCCCCCCATTCCCTTTGCCCCCATCTCCCCCCCGGTGAGCCCCCCCACCTTCTGTGCCCCCCTCGCTCCCCCATCCCCTGTGCCCCCCCGTCCCCCCGGTGAGACCCCCGTCCCCTGTGCCCCCTCCCCCCTCCAGTGAGCCCCCCGTCCGCTGCGCCCCCCCGGTGAGCCCCCCGTCCCCTGTGCCCCCTCCCCCCTCCGGTGAGCCCCCCGTCCGCTGCGCCCTCCTTGCCCCCGCGGCCCCCCCCACCCCGTGTGCCGAGCCCCACCACCCCGTGCCCCCTCCCCCTTCCCCCCTCCGGTGAGCCCATCCCCTGCGCCCCCCTTGCTCCTCCGGTGAGCCCCCCCACCCTGTGCGCCCCCCATCCCCTGTGTCCCCCGGTCCTGTGAGTGTCCCCAGCCCCATCTTCAGGGCCTCCCCCTCCTGGGGGCGGTACCTGTTGGGTGGGCGGGGCCTGTGCTGCTCTGACTCCGCCCCTCTTTGCTCCTCCCCTCGCAGGCTGCACAGCTTCGCCACCACCATCCGCCAGGCAGTGCTGGCCTCCCTGGACGATGAGGCGGTAAGCCCCGCCCCTTCCCCTGGCTGGCAAGGGAGGAAGTCCCGCCCTCCTCCGCTAGTATTGGCCCGCGGCAGGCAGCTGGGTGGGGAAGTCCCGGCTTAATAGTCGGGAGATTCCAACCAGGAGCACAAGTCCCGCCTCTTCCCCCAGCAGTGGCCAATCGCAGGCTACTGGGACAGGAAATCCCGCCTCGCCTGGGGGAAGGACATCCTGTGAGGGGTAATTGCCCCTGTGGAGAGGCTGCCCCAGGGAAATGGGGGGTAGCCCCAGTTCATGGCCACGCCCCCGCTCTAACCCGCCCCTCCCCACAGACCCACACGCCGGACATCGGGGGCCAGGGCACCACGTCGGGGGCTGTCCAGTCCATCCTGCGTCACGTCCGCACGGCCAGCGGCTGGAGCCAGTGCAGCTAGGACCAGGGTGAGCCGGATGCCTGGGTCCCTCGGGGGGGCGGAGCTGGGAGCCCGGATGCCTGGGGCCCTCGGGGGGGATGGGAACAGAGCCGGGAGCCCGGACGCCTGGGTCCCTCGGGGGGGATGGGAACAGAGCTGGGAGCCCGGACGCCTGGGTCCCTCGGGGGGGATGGGAACAGAGCTGGGAGCCCGGACGCCTGGGTCCCTCGGGGGCCGGAGCTGGGAGCCCGGACGCCTGGGGCCTCGGGGGTGGGGGGGACAGAGCTGGGAGCCCGGATGCCTGGGGTCCTTGGGGGGCGGAGCTGGGAGCCCGGACACCTGGGGCCCTCGGGGGTGGGGGGGGACGGAGCCGGGAGCCCGGACGCCTGGGGCCCTTGGGAGGGCGGGGGGCGGAGCTGTGAGATGGGGAAATCTGGGAGCACCCATGTCTTGGGTGGGGTCTGGTGGGAGGGAAGGGGGGGCCTGGGAGCCAGGACGCCTGGGTTCTCTGACCCCTCTCTCTCCCGCAGGGGAGGACCCCACTCTCAGGCCAAGGCGAAGGGGCCGCGCAGGCCCGAGCCCCCCAGCCGGGCGATCCATGGGGCAGGACCGTAGCCCCCTGCCCCCCCGTCCATCTCACTGCTGCTGTGTGTGTGTCTCGCTGTGGGGCCAGTGCCCCACGGGGAATAAATGTCCGTCTGTCTCAGCTGGCTCTGCCTCCTGCCTGGCCCCTGCCCGGACACCTGGGTTCCCTCCCACCGTGGGGAGGGGTGCACTGGGATCCCGGACGCCTGGGTCCCTATCCCCCCACACGATCACGCGGACACCAGGGCTTTGTCAAACCATTTAATCAAGTGTCACAGGCTGGGGGGGGGGGCAGCCCCCTCCCCCTCGCAGCGGGGCCCAGAACGTGCCCCCCACACTCTGCCCCCACGCGCTCCCCACGCTCTGCCCCCAAACACCGACAACCGGCCCCACCCCGGCACAGGGCAGCCCGGACGCCGGGGTTCCTGGAGGGTGGCCGGCCGCCGGGGTCCCTAGGGGCCCAGCCAGGGGTGCTGCAGGCACTGGGCGGCCGGACGCCGGGGTCCCTGGGGGGCGGCCGGACGCCGGGGTCCCTAGGGGCCCAGCCAGGGGTGCTGCAGGCGCTGGGGGGCGGCCGGACGCCGGGGTTCCTAGGGGCCCAGCCAGGAGTGCTGCAGGCGCTGGGCGGCCGGACGCCGGGGTCCCAGCCAGGGGTGCTGCAGGCGCTGGGGGCCGGCCGGACGCCAGGGTCCCTAGGGGCGCTGCAGGTGCTGGGGGCCGGCCGGACGCCGGGGTCCCGAGGGGCCCAGCCAGGGGTGCTGCAGGCGCTGGGGGCCGGCCGGACGCCGGGGTCCCTAGGGGCCCAGCCAGGGGTGCTGCAGGCGGTGGGCGGCGGCCGGACGCCGGGGTCCCTAGGGGCCCAGCCAGGGGTGCTGCAGGCGCTGGGGGCCGGCCGGACGCCGGGGTCCCGAGGGGCCCAGCCAGGGGTGCTGCAGGCGCTGGGCGGCGGCCGGACGCCGGGGTCCCCAGGGGCCCAGCCAGGGGTGCTGCAGGCGCTGGGCGGCGGCCGGACGCCGGGGTCCCGAGGGGCCCAGCCAGGGGTGCTGCAGGCGCTGGGGGGCGGCCGGACGCCGGGGTCCCAAGGGGCCCAGCCAGGGGTGCTGCAGGCGCTGGGCGGCGGCCGGACGCCGGGGTCCCGAGGGGCCCAGCCAGGGGTGCTGCAGGCGCTGGGCGGCGGCCGGACGCCGGGGTCCCGAGGGGCCCAGCCAGGGGTGCTGCAGGCGTTGGGGGGCGGCCGGACGCCGGGGTCCCGAGGGGCCCAGCCAGGGGTGCTGCAGGCGCTGGGGGGCGGCCGGACGCCGGGGTCCCTAGGGGCCCAGCCAGGGGTGCTGCAGGCGCTGGGCGGCCGGACGCCGGGGTCCCTGGGGGGCGGCCGGACGCCGGGGTCCCTAGGGGCCCAGCCAGGGGTGCTGCAGGCACTGGGCGGCCGTGGGGCGCCGCTCGGGCAGGAAGTCCAGCATGGGCAGCAGGAACCGGGCGAACGCGGCCGCCTGCTCCCGGGGCCACTCGTATTTCTCCAGCAGCACCGCGCCCAGCGCCCAGGGCCGCAGGGTGGGGATGTGCCGCAGCTCGCCTGGGGGGCAGGGGGGGTGTTAGTGCTGGGCCGGGGATCCCCAGAGCCCAGTCCCCCAGACCCCCGACCCCCCCAGCGGGGCCCCCCAGACCCCCCACCAGGTCCCCCAGACCCCCCCAGTGGGGTCCCCCAGAACCCCCACAGCCCTGCCAAGCCTGGACCCCTGAACCTCCAAACCCCACTCCCCCCACTCCCCCCACCCCCTCGCCCCACAGAACCCAGCCCCCCCACGGCTCTGCCCCGCCCCTCACCTCGGCGGGTGAAGTATTCTCGGGAGTAGCGCCCCGAGAGCGCGAAGTGGGGGGGGATCTCGCCGAGCAGCTCCACCATGTGGGCGATGTGATCTGGGGGGGTAAACGGGGGGGGGGTCAGTCCTGGTCCCGTCTCCCCTGCCCCCCCATCACATCCCCACACCATCTCCACCCCCCATGGGCAGACCCCCGTCCTATCCCCTGTGCCAGCTCCGCCCCCCTGCTGCCCCCCAGGTCCTATCCCCCCATCCCAGCTCCGCCCCCCCACTGCCCCCGTCCTATTCCCCCATCACAGCTCTGCCCCCCCACTGCTCCCCCCGTCCTATCCCCCATCACAGCTCCGCCCCCTGCTGCCCACCCATCCTATCCCGCCGTCACAGCTCCGCCCCCCCACTGCCCCCCAGGTCCTATCCCCCCATCACAGCTCCGCTTCCCCCACTGCCCCCCAGGTCCTATCCCCCCATCCCAGCTCCGCCCCCCCGCTGCCCCCGTCCTATTCCCCCCCCCACAGCTCCGCCCCCCAGGCCCATCTACCCCGGTATCTGGGTGCAACCCACCTTCGTCTCTGCTGTACTCGTCCCCCGAGTGGGGCTCAAAGAGGTAGTCTCCCGTCGCCAGCTCGAAAGCCTGCGGGGAGCAGAGGGGGGTCAGGGTCGGGCCCGGCTGGGGGGGATCAGGGGGGCCGGGCCCGGCTGGGGGGGCTCGGGGGGGGGGCCGTACCATGCAGGCCGTGCTCCAGATGTCGGCGGGGGTGCTGTAGCCGGCGCCGATCAGAACCTCCAGGGCCCGGTACTGCCGGGTCTGAATGTCCTCGGTGAAGTGCTTGTGCTGAAACGGGGGGGGGTGAGAACAGGGCAGGGAGCGACCCATAGATCCCAGAACCCCCACCCCACAGATCCTAGCCCCCCACGACCCATAGATCCCAGAACCCCCACCCCACAGAACCCAGCCCCCCGCGACCCATAGATCCCCGCCCCACAGAACCCAGAACCCAGCCCCCCGTGACCCATAGATCCCCAAACCCCCACCCCACAGAACCCAGCGCCCTGCGACCCACAGATCCCAGAACCCCCACCCCACCCCTTAGACCCCACCCCACAGAACCCAGCCCCCCGCGACCCATAGATCCCAGC
Organism: Emydoidea blandingii; assembly: GCA_036785055.1. Taxonomy (NCBI): domain Eukaryota; kingdom Metazoa; phylum Chordata; order Testudines; family Emydidae; genus Emydoidea; species Emydoidea blandingii. The sequence continues at coordinate 16,184 of JAXIVB010000088.1, read as the reverse complement.
CCCCTTCCCCATAGCGCGACCCCCCTCACCACCCAGCAGGCGTTGCCCAGGTCCGCGATCTTCACTCGGATGCGGTCGGCGTTTTGGGGGTCCAGGGGGTTCACCAGGAACTCGGAGGCGCTGAACGGAGCTGGGGGGGCGGTAGGGGGGGTGAGGCCTCGTTTCCCTGGTTCAGACCCCCCCAGTCCCCGGTGCCCCCCAGCCCGCCCCGACCCGCCCCCACTCACCGCTGGGCGACAGCAGCCCCCCACGCTCCCGCTGGCCCGAGCTGCCCGAGCCGGAGGCCGTGGAGAAGAGGGAGCTGGAGAAGCCGGAGGTGGCCGAGTCGGGGCTGGGGGGCCGGCGGGGAGGGGCGCCCCCCAAGTGACCATTCCAGGCGTCATAGGGCGGCAGGGCCTGGAAGCCGGAGGACGAGGTCTGGCTCTGGGGGCTGCTGGCCACGCTGCCCTGCCCGGGGAGGGGCCACTCTGGGGGGGAGACAGCAGGGGTGGGGTGAGCCCCTCCCCCACCACCCAGCAACCCCACAAATCTCCCTCCCCCGCAACCCCCCACGAGCCCCTGACGTCCCCCTCCCCCGCTACCCCTCTATGAGCCCCCGACGTCCCCCTCCCCCACGAGCCCCGACTTCCCACTAACCCCCCAACGAGCCCCCGATGTCCCCCTCCCCTCCCACCCCCCACGATCCCCCGACTTCCCACTAACCCCCCCACGAGCCCCTGACTTCCCCCTCCCCCAGGGCCCCCCACATCCCTGCTGACTCTCACCCTCCTCTGTGTCGGAGTCGGCCCCAGGCAGGGGGGGGGCCCCCGTTTCCAGCTCCTCCAGCCGCTGCAGGTCCCGCAGCCGCTCGGCCAACAGCCGGCCCTGGCGTTTCTGCTTCCGCTTCAGCTTCCTGCGCCGGTTCCTGGACATCTGCCGGGACCCGGTTAGTGCCCGCGAGGCGGGGGGGGGGCGGGGGGGGGGAACCGGGAGGGGGAACGAGGCACCACATGGGGACGAAGCCGCGCACCCGGCTGCAGTGTGACCAGAAGCCCAGGCGTGCGAGAGGAGCCGCGTGCGAAGGGACATGCCAGATGGGCGTGGAAGGACCCCAACGTGCGAAGGGACATGCCAGGAAGGTCCCGAGCGTGCGAAGGGGCGGGCCAGGCGGGCAGGGAAGGACCCGAGCGTGCAAAGGGCCATGCTGGGCAGGCGGGGAAGGACCCCAGCGTGCGAAGGGGCATGCCAGATGGGCGTGGAAGGACCTGAGTGTGCAAAGGGCCATGCTGGGCGGGCGTGGAAGGACCCGAGTATGCAAAGGGCCGGGGCCGGGCCAGGCGGGCAGGGAAGGACCCGAACGTGCGAAGGGCCGTGCTGGCCGGGCGGGGAAGGACCCGAGCGTGCAAAGGGCCGTGCGGGGAAGGAACCAGGTGGACAGAGATGTGTGCCCAGTGGGGAAGGGAGAGCGAGCAGGTGCCCGGGCAGGCGTGCGAGGCAGTGGGTGTGCGAGGGCATCCAGCCCCCCCCCCCCCCCCCACGCAGAACTTACCTCCATCCCCTGGGGGGCCGAGCTCACTGGGGGGAGACGAGGTCGAGATTCTCAGAACACAAAGGGCATCCGACGAGAAAAGCATCAACAGACACTCACGGAGAGAACCCAGGCGTCCGGGCTCCCCCCAGCTCTAACCACCAGACCCCACTCCCCCCCAGAGCTGTGAGAGAACCCGGGCGTCCGGGCCCCCCCCAGCTCTAACCACCAGACCCCACTCCCCCCCAGAGCCGTGGGAGAACCCAGGCGTCAGGGCCCCAGCCCCCCTCCCCCCGGTGCTGGCGGGGGCCCTACCGGCGGAGGCGGAGGGGGGCAGCCCCCCCAGCTGCTGCCAGCGGGTGGCCTCGGCCGCCAGGCGCCGGACGTAGCCCTCGCCCACGCACAGCAGCACGTTCTCCGGCTTGATGTCTGTGTGGATGATCTTGCACTTGGTGTGGAGGTAATCCAGGCCCTGCAGCACCTGGGGGCACATACGGGGCGGTACGGACCGCGACAGCTGAGCCCCCCGTGACGAAGTGGGGGGTTTTCTTGTTTTCTGTGGGGTTTCACTGGTTTGCATGCCGAGGGGGTGGGACTCAGTGTCCCTGGTTTAACGAGGGGAGGGGAGAGGGAGTTCGTTGGGACACAGGACCAGCGAGGGAACTTGAGACCCCGGCCGACGGCCTGGAGAACGGAGACCCCAGCGACTGGTGACCGGGTGACCCGGAGTCGCAGCCGGTTCTGGCCAGTGGGGGGACAATGGGCTGCGGGGAGAGGACCCCGGTGACCGGACCAGCCGGTTCCAGCCCGAGGGGCCAGAGGATAGAAGAGGGGAGAGGGGGCCCAGGCGACCCTGTTTCCCTGGAGAGAAGACAATGGACGGAGGGGGGCTTGGGGCCGGGGGTATCAGATGCCCAGCTGGGGAGCAGGGGGGCTCTGGGCTGGAGAGGGGGAGCAGGCAGAGCCCCCCTGGATGCAGGGAGACGGGGATGTGCTGGGCTGAGGGGGGCCAGGCCTGAGGCCGGAGAGTTTCCTGTGCTGGGGTCAGACGCTCGATAACCCTCCTGTGTGACGCTGGCTGAGAGTCGCTCCGGGCTAGAGAATGGGGGGGGGGGGCATTATTCCCTCTGGGAGCGGGGAGCTGAAGGGGACCAGAGCGAGGGGACTCCCTGGGGGGGCCCACGGCAGAGACAGACGTGCTAAGGCTCAGAGAGGTGTGGCTCCAGGAGGTGGAGGGGCCTGACCCCTGGGAGAGAGGGGACCCCGAGAAGGGCTGTCGCACTAAAAGGGCCCCCCCCCACGGACCGCACGGGGCCAAGAGTGGGCACGATCTGTGAGTCTGTGACACCCCCAGCACCCCCAAACCCACCACCTGGGGCCACAGATGGGGCCGTATGGACCAGGACAGCTGAGCCCCCCCCAGCACCCCCAAACCCAGCACCTGGGGGCACGCACGGGGCCGTACGGACCAGGACAGCTCAAGCCCCCTGCCCCGACCCCCAAAACCAGCATCTGGGGGGCACAGATGGGGCCATACAGACCAGGACAGCCCAAGCCCCCTGCCCCAACCCCCCCGAGCACCCCCACCTGGGGAGCACAGATGGGGCCGTATGGACTGGGAGAGCCCAACCCCCACAGCCCTGACATCCACAGCCTCCTGCAAAACCAGGCCACCCCACTACCTTCAGGATACTGGGGGGCACAGATGGGGCAGTACGACCCGACCTCCCCCAGAACCTCCAAAAAACAGCCCCCCCCAATGTTGGGGTAATGGGGGCGTGGACAGACCAGGGGAAGAGGCTTCCCATACACAGAGCTTCCCCTTCCCCGCACTGGGGGGGCTGTATGGACCAGGCTGTGGCTTGTACCCCCACCACCACGCAGCCTTTGGGCTATGGGGTGTGTGGACTGGGCAGAGCCTGACCCCCCCCTCAGCCCCTCTCCAAAGGGTCCAGTGGGTTCGAGTGGGACTGGGGGCTGGGAGCCAGGACTCCTGGGTTCTCTCCCTGGCTCTGGGAGGGGAGCAGGGGTTGGGTGGGTTAGAGCGGGGGGGCTGGGAGCCAGGACTCCTGGGTTCTCCCCCCGGCTCTGGGAGGGGAGCAGGGTCTGGTGGTCAGAGCAGGGGGGGCTGGGAGCCGGACGCCTGGGTTCTCTTGCGGCTCTGGGCAGGTGTGACGGAGCAGGGAGGGGGAGTGTTACGAGCACTCTCTGCATCGGTGCTGGCTGGGGGGGATCTCGGGGTGACTTCACTTGAGGGGCAACACCTGAGCCGGGAGGGGGCTGGGGCCAGGTGACCCCTTCTGCCCGGGACACTGGACAAAGGCCAGAGGAGGGGCCGGAAGGGCTGGAGGAGACGGCTGGGGGGGGCTGGAGGAGGGGGCGGGGGGGGGTCAGTTTGGAGCTGGCTGGGGAGACGGGGGGAGTCTGGGCTCCCCACCCCCAGGATGGACCCGGCTGAGGGGTCCTGGTCTCTGTCCCTACGAGCTCTGGCTCCCCCGTGTCCCTGGCGGCGAATAACCCTTTGCGGGGACTCGCAGGAAGTGGGGTGCAGGCCCGGCCCCCCCCCACCCCTGACAGTGGGGGTCTTGGCCCCCCCTACCTGGCGCAGGATGCTCTTCACGCAGGGCAGGGGCAGGCCCTGGTAGTTGGATTTGATGATCCATTTCAGCAGCTGGTGCCCCAGCACCTCCAGCACCATGCAGACATCTGGGCCCAGTCAAGGAAAGGGGGGCTGGGAGCCCGGACGCCTGGGTTCTCTCCAAGCTCTGGGAGGGGCGGGGGGGCTGGGAGCCCGGACGCCTGGGTTCTCTCCTAGCTGGGTTAGGCCGGTCTGGGCCGGCATCGCGGGCTCAGGGCTTGGATTCGGGGATCAAACAGGAATATTTGGAAGAGACTCGCTGGCTCCGTCTCTCGGTAGCCGGCAGCCGAACTGTCAATGGGGAAATGCCCCTGGGTAACTGCCCCTTCAGGCTGGTCGGGAGCTGGGAAGTTGAGCCGAGCGTGTAAACCCTGGGCCACGCTCCTGCTTCATCTCGGCTCGGCTCTGGGTTCAAGAGCCGCAAGGACTGAGATCCCCAGTCACTGACTGGCGCCACCCTGAGCACGGCCATTGGCCTCGGACCCGGGGACTTTGGGCATCTGGGCTCTGTACCTGACCCTCCAGAAGTGGATCAGGTCTGGCTGCAGACTGATCTTTGAACCCGCGCTCGCGCCCTTCTGTTCTCGGCTGGAGCATGTCCCCTGGGTCAGGTCTAAGCTACCCTCGGACCAGGGCGCTCACTGCCCTTGGGGCTGGAAGGACCTTTTCTGGTATATGAGGAGATCAGATGTTCAGGAATCACCATCGTCTGTGACATGTATCTGGCCGGAGGCCGGGCACTTGATGGGACCTGCGCGGTTTGGCCGGAGGACGGGCACTCGACGGGAGCTGCGCGGTTTGGCCGGAGGCCGGAGGCCGAGCACTCGACGGGACCTGCGCGGTTTGGCCGGAGGCCGGGCACCCGACGGGACCTGCGTGGTTTGGCCGGAGGCCGAGCACTCGACGGGACCTGCGCGGTTTGGCCGGAGGCCGGAGGCCGGGCACCCGACGGGACCTGCGCGGTCTGGCCGGAGGCCGGGCACTCGACGGGACCTGCGCGGTTTGGCCGGAGGCCGGAGGCCGGGCACTCGACGGGACCTGCGCGGTTTGGCCGGAGGCCGGGCACTCGACGGGACCAGTGCGGTGTGGCCGGAGGCCGGGCACTCGACGGGACCTGCGCGGTTTGGCCGGAGGCCGGGCACTCGACGGGACCAGTGCGGTCTGGCCGGAGGCCGGGCACTCGACGGGACCAGCGCTGTTTGGCCGGAGGCCAGGCACCCGACGGGACCTGCGCGGTTTGGTCCGAGGCCGGACACTCAACGGGACCAGTGCGGTTTGGCCGGAGGCCGGGCACTTGACGGGACCTGCGCGGTTTGGCCGGAGGCCGGGCACTCGACGGGACCTGCGCGGTTTGGCTGGAGGCCGGGCACTCGACGGGACCAGCGCTGTTTGGCCGGAGGCCGGGCACCCGACGGGACCTGCGCGGTTTGGCCCGAGGCCGGACACTCAACGGGACCAGTGCGGTCTGGCCGGAGGCTGGGCACTCGACGGGAGCTGCGCGGTCTGGCCGGAGGCCGGGCACTTGACGGGAGCTGCGCGGTCTGGCCGGAGGCCGGGCACCCGACGGGACCTGCGCGGTTTGCCGGCTGAGTGACCGGGGGTGACACGGGCTGGTTGGGCAATCTCAGCACTGGAAGATCCACCAGGGTTCGGGCTGGTGGTTAGAGCAGGGGGTTTGGAGCCCGGACTCCTGGGTTCTCTCCCTGGCTCTGGGAGGGGCAGGGGACTGGTGGTTAGAGCGGGGGGAGCTGGGAGGCTGGACGCCTGGGTTCTCTCCCGGCTCTGGGAGGGGCAGGGGACTGGTGGTTAGAGTGGGGGCGGGCTGGGAGCCCGGACACCTGGGTTCCCCATGGAAGGATACGGACGCCGTTGATGCCCGAGATCTTGAAGTCCTCGAGGAGCTGGACGATGGTCTCTCTCTTGGGGTCACTGGGGTCCGAGTCCCGCACCTGTGGGGGTGGAAAGTTGTGGGGGGGGGGGACGCTACGCTGAGGCAGGACGTGGGGACCCAGACGTCCGAGCCCCCACCGACTCTCAGCCACACTATCATCTTTCCCGCCCTCCCCATGCCCTGGGGATGGGAGGGGGAGTGGCTGTGGGGGGGAGCTGGGAACCAGAGGTGGGAATTGGGGTGATGGAGGGAGGTGGGGGATCCTGGGTGGCAGGAGGGAGGTGGGGGGCAGCTGGGGGGGCAGGGGCGGGGATGCAGCACTCACACATTTGAGCAGTTTGATCTCATCCATGGCCGTCTCGGTGTAATGCCCGGCGCTTTTCACCACCTTCAGCGCCACAAACCGCTTCCGCCTGCAGGGGGGGAGATTAGTGCCCCACAGAGCCCCCCAGCCCCCAGAGCTGGGAGAGAACCCAGGCGTCCGGGCTCCCAGTCCCCCCCACTCCCCCCGCTCTAACCACCAGCCCCCACTCACCTCCCAGAGCCAGGGAGAGAACCCAGGCGTCCGGGCTCCCAGCCCCACCTGCTCTAACCACCAGCCCCCACTCACCTCCCAGCGCCGGGGAGAGAACCCAGGAGTCCTGGCTCCCAGCCCCCCCCCCGCTCTCACCACTAGACCCCACTCCCCTCCCAGAGGCGGGAGAGAACGCAGGCATCCAGGCCCCTCCCCTGCCGCCCCCACTCACTGGATGTCCCAGCAGAGCCAGACGGTGGAGAAATGGCCCCAGCCGAGTTTTCGGACCACGTGGTGGCGCCCGTTGAACAGGTCCCCGATCGCCACCGGGTAATACCCGCCTGGGGGGGATGGGGGATCAGCTGCTGCCAGCTGGGGGGGGCCTGGGCCCCACGAACCTCAGCGTCTCCCCCCTCCCCCCCGGGGAGATTGCTTTGCTGCAGACAGAAACCCCCTGCCCTCTACACATGGTATGGCCCTCCATGTGGCACCCCTGCCCCGAGGTACATCCCTTCTTGTGCCCCCCACCCCTCCACATGGTACGTCCCTCCCCGTGGCACCCTCCCGCCCCATCACGTGGAATATCCCTCCCTCCTCTCACACCCCTCCCCATGGTATGGCCCTCCCTGTCACATCCCCTGCCCCTGTGGTACATCCCTCCTCATAGCCCCCCCCTGCCCTCCTCATGGTACATCCCTCTGTGGCACTTCCCCACCCGTCCCCGTGGTACATCCCTCCCTGTGGCCACCTCCCTTGGTATGTCCTTCCCCATGGCATCCCACCCCTCCCTGTGGTACATCCCTCCCTGTGGCCACCTCCCTTGGTACATCCCTCCACATGGCATCCCACCCCCACCCCTCCCCGTGGTACATCCCTCCCTGTGCCACCTCCCTTGGTAGGTCCCTCCCCGTGGTTCATGCCCCCCGTGTCCTCTCCGCCACTCCCCATTTATCCCCATGGTGCCTGCCATCCCTACCCCCCCACACTCAGTGGTACGTCCCAGACCCCCCCACCTTTGCAATAGTCCCTGGGGTCCTCCTGCTCCTCGTCATCGGAGCCCAGGCGCCCCCCGGCCTGGGGGGGCAGGGCCAGAGGCGGCGGAGGGATGGGGGGGGGCTCCGTGGGGCTGGGGGGCTGCGGCACCCTGGGGAGAGAAACGGGGGGGTTAGTGACCCCCCGGAGCTGGGACGTGCCCCCCCTGGGGTGCAGCGCGTCTCCCCCACATACCTGGGTCTGTCCGGCAGCTCCCCCATGTCGCCGGCCCAAGATGCAGCCACCTCTGGGGGGGGTCCCAGGCACAGAAGGGGGGGTCTAGCCCAGGGGAGGGGAGATTTGGGGATCCCAGGGAGGGAGGGACTCGGACCCAGCTGGGCTGGGCCGTCTGGGTGGGGGGTGCAGTGCATGCTGGGATACGTGCCCCCGACTCAGCAATGACCTCACCCCCCAGCCGGCGTTGCGGGGTTAAAAATAGCTCCTGGCCAGCTGGGGCCTGCCCAGGGGAAGGAATCCGGGCCTGGCGCAGAGCCCCCCCCCCCCCCCCCCCCCCCGGCCCAGGGGTCCCTGAATAACCCGCCCCCCGAAACCAGCCCCCCCCGGGCCAGGGGGCCCTGAATAACCCGCCCCCCGAACCGGGGCCCTGAATAACCAGCCCCCCCCGGGCCAGGGGGCCCTGAATAACCTCCCCCCCCGAACCAGCCTCTCCCCCGAACCAGCCCCCCAGGGTCGGGGGCCCTGAATAACCCGCCCCCCGAACCAAACCCCCCCCCCCAGGCCAGGGGGCCCTGAATAACCCGCCCCCCGAACCAAACCCCCCCCCCAGGCCAGGGGGCCCTGAATAACCCGCCCCCCGAACCAAACCCCCCCCCCAGGCCAGGGGGCCCTGAATAACCCGCCCCCCGAACCAACACCCCCCCCCCCAGGCCAGGGGGCCCTGAATAACCCGCCCCCCGAACCAACCCCCCCCCCCCCAGGCCAGGGGGCCCTGAATAACCCGCCCCCCCGAAACAGCCCCCTCCCGTACACAAGTGGTGAGGCTGGGAGCCCAGAGACCAGGGCAGATGGGCTCATGGGGCTCAGCTGGGAGGGGTCCGGTCCAGCCTATTAACCCCCCCCCCCCCGTTGGTGCCCCTCACTCCCGACCCGCAGCCCCTCTCACCTGGGGGCCGTGGCTCTTGGTCCCTTTTCTTTCCTGTGTTTCTTTTTGGGTTTCTTGCCCTGGGAGCTGCCTGGACCTGGGGGGGGGGAGAGGGAGGGTTAGTGAGGGGGGGGTCCTGGCAGCACCCCCAGCCATTGCAACATGCCCCCCCCGCTGCCCTCCTCCCCCCGGCAGCCCCCCTTGCCCCCCTCACCTTTCTTGCTGCTCATTTCTCCCTGCGGAGCCGGCGCATGTGCCCCCCCGCGGGGGAGGGAAACAGCTGCTGCTCCACGTGGGGGAATCCCGGGAGGGGGAGGGGAAGTGGGGAAGGGGAGGGGGACCCCAGGAAGGGGGGTTGTATCAATCTCTCTGGCAGTACCTGGGATGAGACCCCCAATTTAAGGGGGGGGGGGCGGCTTAGGGTGGGGGGGGATTTCAGACACAGACAGGCCAGACTCCTCTTTCCCTCCCAGGCCCAGTGAGCCCCGCAGCTCCTTCCAGCCCCAGCCCCCCATCTCCTGGCTGGGGGGGGAATGGGGCAGGGGCGTTTGCCCTCGAGGGGGCGCTGGCTCCAATCCGGCCCCAATCTGGCTGGCTCGGGGGGGCACGGGGCCTGTCCCCCATGGGGGGGGGGGTGTTGGCCGGCTTGGGGGGGCACGGGGCCTGTCCTCTTGTCACGAGGTGTGGGGGAGTTGGGGCCTGCACCCCACTTCCTGCGAGTTCCCGCGAAGGGTTATTCGCCGCCAGGGACACGGGGGAGCCAGAGCTCGTAGGGACAGAGACCAGGACCCCTCAGCCAGGTCCATCCTGGGGGTGGGGAGCCCAGACCCCGGTTCTGGGCCCGCCCCCGTCTCCCCGGCCAGCTCCAAACTGACCCCCACCACCCCCCAGCCCCCCCTCCAGCCCCCCCCTCCAGCCTTTGTCCAGTGTCCCGGGCAGAAGGGGTCACCTGGCCCCAGCCCCCTCCCGGCTCAGGTTACGCTCAGGTGTCGCCCCTCAAGTGAAGTCACCCCGAGATCCCCCCCCAGCCAGCACCGCTGCAGGGAGTGCCCGTAACACTCCCCCTCCCTGCTCCGTCACATCCCCGTAGTGGGGTGTTGGCCGGCACGGGGGGGCACAGGGCCTGTCCCCTGTGGAGGGGGCTGTTGGCTGGCTCGGGGTGGCACGGGGCTGTTGGCTGGCTCAGGGGTGCAGGGGGGGTGTTGGCTGGCTCGGGAGGGCACGGGGCTGTTGGCTGGCTCGGGGGGGCACGGGGCCTGTCCCCTGTGGGGGGGGGGTGTTGGCCAGCACGGGGGGGCACGGGGCCTGTCCCCTGTGGAGGGGGCTGTTGGCTGGCTCAGGGGTGCGGGGGGGTGTTGGCTGGCTCGGGGGGGCACGGGGCCTGTCCCCTGTGGGGGGGGCTGCTGGCTGGCTCGGGGGGGCACGGGGCCTGTCCCCCCTGGAGGGGGGTGTTCGCCAGCACAGGGGGGAGGGCACGGGTCCTGTCCCCCGTAACGGGGGTGTTGGCTGGCTCAGGGGGTCAATTCACCCCCCAATTAAAGGGCCGGAAACCCAATTTCTGAAAAGTGTTTTTATTGCTGAAAATAAATTACATCCAAAGGCCGAGCTCCAGGCCTGTACAGGGGGGTTCGAAATAGGGGGTTCTCGGCGGTTGTTAGCACCGCTCTGTACAAAGCAGGGGTGGCTACAGACACCCCAGATTAGTGCACTACTTGCCTGGGGACCCCAGGGCTGAAGAAAGGGGGGGCTCCTGTACCCTGAAATCTCAGTGGGGGAGTCGGGGGCACCCCAAAGAGGGCTGAAGGCAGCTAGGGCAGACATACACCTCTACCGACAGGAGCTTGTGGGGATGGGGGAGTTGGGGGTGCAGGGAACCCCCTTTGCAGCTTTGCATAAGGCACTGGGGGATCCCTGGGCGGGGGGGGCGCAGGGGGATCCCTGAGATCTGGGGAGGTTGGGGGGGAGCAGGAACTGGGGGATCCGTGGCGCAGGCGTGGGGCCAGTCACAGGTCGGTGACTTGGTTCTCCACCAGGGCGGCGATCTGCTGCAGCCGACAGGCCAGCTGCATCTTCTGCCCCACAGGGTCCTCCTCTAGGGCGCTGATGATCTGCAACACACAGCGGGGGGGTTACCGCTGCCCCACGGCGCCCCCTGCCCCACGGCGCCCCCTGCCCCACGGCCCGCCCCCTACCTGGTCGTAGTACTTCTTGATGTAGCCATACAGCTCCTGAAGCGCTGCCGAGCAGTCCAGGTCCGAGGAGTATTTCTGCAACGGGGAGAGACGGGACTGGTGGGGGCTGCAGGTCGGGAGTGAGGGGCCCTGGGGGGGCTGTGGGTCGGGAGGGGGGCGCCGGGGGGCTGCGGGTCGGGAGCGAGGGGCCCTGGGTCGGGAGCAAGGGGTGCCGGGGGAGCTGTGGGTCGGCAGCGAGGGGCATCGGGGGTCAGGAGGGAGGGGTGCCGGGGGGCTGAGGGTCGGCAGCGAGGGGCGCTGGGGGGGCTGTGGGTCAGGAGGAGGGCGCTGGGGGCTGAGGGTCGGGAGGGGGGGGTGCCGGGGGGGCTGTGGGTCGGGAGGGGGGCGCCGGGGGGCTGCGGCTCGGGAGCGAGGGGCCCCGGGTCAGGAGGGAGGGGTGCTGGGGGGCTGCGGGTCGGGAAAGAGGGGCGCTGGGGGGGCTGCGGGTCGGGAGGGGGGCGCCGGGGGGCTGCGGGTCGGGAGGGAGGGGCGCGGGGGGGCTGCGGGTCGGGAGCGAGGGGCGCCGGGTCAGGAGGGAGGGGTGCCGGGGGGCTGTGGGTCGGGAAAGAGGGGTGCTGGGGGGCTGCGGGTCGGGAGGGAGGGGCGCGGGGGGGCTGCGGGTCGGGAGCGAGGGGCGCCGGGGGGCTGTGGGTCGGGAGGGGGGCGCTGGGGGGGCTGCGGGTCGGGAGCGAGGGGCGCCGGGGGGGGCTGTGGGTCAGGAGGGAGGGGCGCCGGGGAGCTGTGGGTCAGGAGGGAGGGGTGCGGGGGGGCTGTGGGTCGGGAGGGGGGCGCCGGGGGGCTGAGGGTCGTGAGGGGGGGGCTGAGGGTCGGCAGCGAGGGGCGCCGGGGGGCTGCGGGTCGGGAGCGAGGGGCGCTGGGGGGGGCTGCGGGTCGGGAGGGGGGCGCTGGGGGGGCTGCGGGTCGGGAGCGAGGGGCACCGGGGGGCTGCGGGTCGGGAGGGAGGGGCGCGGGGGGGCTGCGGGTCGGGAGGGGGGCGCCGGGGGCCTGCGGGTCAGGAGCGAGGGGCGCCGGGGGGGCTGCGGGTCGGGAGGGGGGCGCCGGGGGGGCTGCGGGTCGGGAGGGAGGGGTGCCGGGGGGGCTGCCGGTCGGGAGCGAGGGGCGCCGGGGGGGCTGCGGGTCGGGAGGGGGGCGCCGGGGGGGCTGCGGGTCGGGAGCGAGGGGCGCCGGGGGGCTGAGGGTCGGCAGCGAGGGGCGCCGGGGGGGCTGCGGGTCGGGAGGGGGGCGCCGGGGGGGCTGCGGGTCGGGAGCGAGGGGCGCCGGGGGGCTGAGGGTCGGCAGCGAGGGGCGCCGGGGGGGCTGCGGGTCGGGAGGGGGGCGCCGGGGGGGCTGCGGGTCGGGAGCGAGGGGCGCCGGGGGGCTGTGGGTCGGGAGGGGGGCACTGGGGGGGCTGCGGGTCGGGAGCGAGGGGCGCCGGGGGGCTGTGGGTCGGGAGGGGGGCGCCGGGGGGCTGCGGGTCGGGAGCGAGGGGCGCCGGGGGGCTGTGGGTCGGGAGGGGGGCGCCGGGGGGGCTGCGGGTCGGGAGGGAGGGGTGCTGGGGGGCTGCGGGTCGGGAGCGAGGGGCGCCGGGGGGCTGCGGGTCGGGAGCGAGGGGCGCCGGGGGGCTGAGGGTCGGCAGCGAGGGGCGCCGGGGGGCTGCGGGTCGGCAGCGAGGGGCGCCGGGGGGGCTGCGGGTCGGGAGGGGGGCGCCGGGGGGCCGTACCCTGGACAGCTCCGTCAGGGCCGAGTTCATCTCCTGGTAGGTGGCCGGGGGCGCCTGGCGGATGTCGGCGTAGTACCTGGGCGGGAGAGAGGCTGATGAGCTGGGGGGCTCAGGCACCCCGACGAGCAGGGCTGGACCGGGAGCGAACCCAGGCGTCCTGGCCCCCCAGCCCCCACTCACTTCTCCACCAGCTCCTTGTAGCGCGGGATCTCCCGGGCGTAGAGCAGTTTGTTCACGGGCGAGTCCTGGGGGGAGAGAGGCCATGAGACGGGGGGGGGGGGCAGGTTCCCACAGAGCAAGGGGCCCAGTGCTAGGGGACTGCGCCCGGACGCCGGGGTCCTCAGGACAGGAGCTGCCCTGGACGCTGGAGTTCTCGGGGGAGGGGCAGGAGACGACTGGACGCCGGGGGTCCCTGGGAGGAGGGGCGGGGGCTGCCCCGGACGCCGGGGTCTCTGTGGGGGGAGGGGCGGGAGCTGCCCCGGACGCCAGGGTCCCTGGGGGGAGGGGAGGGGCGGGGGCTGTCCCGGACGCCGGGGTCTCTGCAGGGGGAGGGGCAGGGGCTGTCCCGGACGCCAGGGTCCTCACCCGCCCCACGCTGTGCTGGCCGGGGGTGCAGGCGTCGATCAGGGTCTGGCCGATGACGCTCAGGGCGGCGTCCACGTTGTCCGGCACCCGCACGTCGAACAGCAGCTGGGGGTTCCGCACGATGCTCACCCAGAACCGCAGCAGCAGGCTGGGGGCGGGGCGGGGGTGAGACATGGGGTGCCAGCCCCCCCTGCTCCCCGCACCCCACAGCTCCCCAGCCCCTCCAGTGCCCGGCCTCCCTGCTTCCCGCACCCCACAGCTCCCCAGCTCCCCGCACTCCACGGCTCCCCAGCCCCTCGAGTGCCTGGCCCCCCAGCTCTCCGCACCCCACGGCTCCCCAGCCCCTCCAATGTCCGGCCCCCCTGCTCCCCGCACCCCACGGCTCCCCAGCCCCTCCAGTGCCCGGCCCCCCAGCTCCCCACGGCTCCCCAGCCCCTCCAGTGCCCGGCGCCCCTGCTCCCCGCACCCCATGGCTCCCCAGCTCCCCGCACTCCACGGCTCCCCAGCCCCTCGAGTGCCTGGCCCCCCTGCTCCCCGCACCCCACGGCTCCCCAGCCCCTCCAGTGCCCGGCCCCCCTGCTTCCCGCACCCCACGGCTCCCCAGCTCCCCGCACTCCACGGCTCCCCAGCCCCTCGAGTGCCTGGCCCCCCAGCTCTCCGCACCCCACGGCTCCCCAGCCCCTCCAGTGTCCGGCCCCCCTGCTCCCCGCACCCCACGGCTCCCCAGCTCCTCCAGTGCCCGGCCCCCCTGCTCCCCGCACCCCACGGCTCCCCAGCCCCTCCAGTGCCCGGCCCCCCTGCTCCCCGCACCCCACGGCTCCCCGGCTCCCCGCATCCCACGGCTCCCCAGCCCCTCCAGTGCCCGGCCCCCCAGCTCCCCGCACTCCACGGCTCCCCAGCCCCTCCAGTGCCCGGCCCCCAGCTCCGCCCCCATGGCCAGGGCCTTCCCCCATCGCTCGCCCAGCTGTGCAGCCCCCCCCACCTGTTGGTCTTCCAGATGTGCAGGGTCTCGGGCTCGCTGACCCCGTGGCGGGCAGCCAGCTCATCTAGCAGGTCGAAGAGGAACTTGACGGCCACGGGGATGGGGCGGCCCACGCTCAGCACGGCCTGCAGCACATCCTCCACGAACTTCTGCAGCGTCCCCTGCGGGCACCAGGTGGCAGGGGGGTCAATGGGGGGGTGCGGGGGCCCTCACCTTGACAGAGAGCAGGTGGGTGAGGTAGATCTCGGGGATGCCCGTGGCGGATGGGATGGGGGGTTGGTGGGGGGGTCACAGGGGGTCTCACCTTAACGGAGAATCATAGAATCATAGAATATCAGGGTTGGAAGGGACCTCAGGAGGTATCTAGTCCAACCCCCTGCTCAAAGCAGGACCAATCCCAACTAAATCATCCCAGCCAGGGCTTTGTCAAGCCGGGCCTTAAAAACCTCCAAGGAAGGAGATTCGACCACCTCCCTAGGGAACCCATTCCAGTGCTTCACCACCCTCCTAGGGAAATAGTGTTTCCTAATATCCAACCTAGACCTCCCCCACTGCAACTTGAGACCATTACTCCTTGTTCTGTCATCTGCCACCACTGAGAACAGCCGAGCTCCATCCTCTTTGGAACCCCCCTTCAGGTAGTTGAAAGCAGCTATCAAATCCCCCCTCATTCTTCTCTTCTGGAGACTAAACAATCCCAGTTCCCTCAGCCTCTCCTCGTAAGTCATGTGCCCCAGCCCCCTAAACATTTTCATTGCCCTCCACTGGACTCTCTCCAATTTGTCCACATCCCTTCTGTAGTGTGGGGCCCAAAACTGGACACAATACTCCAGGTGTGGCCTCACCAGTGCCGAATAGAGGGGAATGATCACTTCCCTCGATCTGCTGGCAATGCTCCTACTGATGCAGCCCAATATACCATTGGCCTTCTTGGCAACAAGGGTACACTGCTGACTCATATCCAGCTTCTCATCCACTGTAACCCCCAGGTCCTTTTCTGCAGAACTGCCACTTAGCCACTCGGTCCCTAGTCTGTAGCAGTGCATGGGATTCTTCCGTCCTAAGTGCAGGACTCTGCTCTTGTCCTTGTTGATCCTCATCAAGTTTCTTTTGGCCCAATCCTCCAATTTGTCTAGGTCACACTGGACCCTATCCCTACCCTCCAGCGAATCTACCTCTCCCCACAGCTTAGTGTCATCTGTGAACTTGCTGAGGGTGCAATTCATCCCATCCAGATCATTAATGAAGATGTTGAACAAAACCGGCCCCAGGACCGACCCCTGGGGCACTCCGCTTGATACCGGCTGCCAACTAGACATGGAGCCATTGATCACTACCCGTTGAGCCCGACGATCTAGCCAGCTTTCTATCCACCTTATAGTCCATTCATCCAGCCCATACTTCTTTAATTGCTGACAAGAATACTGTGGGAGACCGTACCAAAAGCTTTGCTAAAGTCAATATATATCACGTCCTGTCATAACTAAAAGAGAAGGGTAACAGCCCTCCTGTGTACAATACTATAAAATCCCTCCTGGCCAGAGACTCCAAAATCCTTTTACCTGTAAAGGGTTAAGAAGCTCAGGTAACCTGGCTGACACCTGACCCAAAGGACCAATAAGGGGACAAGATACTTTCAAATCTTGGGGGGGGGGGGAAGGCTTTTGTTTGTGCTCTTTGTTCTGGGGGTTGTTCGCTCTTGGGACTAAGAGGGACCAGACATCAATCCATGATCTCCAAATCTTCTGAACAAGTCTCTCATATTTCAAACTTGTAAGTAACAGCCAGGCAAGGCATGTTAGGTTTATTTTTGTTTTCTCAACTTGTAAATCTTCCTTTTGCTAGAGGGTTTACCTCTGTTTGCTGTAACTTTGAACCTAAGGCTAGAGGGGGGTCCTCTGGGCTCTTTGAATTTGATTACCCTGTAAAGTTATTTTCCATCCTGATTTTACAGAGATTATTTTTACCTTTTTCTTTAATTA